>JAJGRW010004550.1:0-177197 GCA_025461045.1 Carex parvula | reverse complement strand
TTTTTTTTTTTTTTTTTTTTAATAAGACTACGAGGCCCGTTTCATATAGAAACCTGGTAAGTTACAGAGACTTGAAGCATAAAATGATAGAAGCGGGATGACTCAGAACTCGACCTGACTACATCCGATCACGATTCAAACTCAAACTAATTCGAACCCGACCGTACCAACCGACACTTCTGATTTCCATATCTATTGTAAAACCCTGTTTTTTTTTTTTCAAGTAATTAATTATCAGGCTGAATACAGAAAATAACATCTGTCGAGGTTCCAATTAAACTGATAATTATACCCTGATGTATGTTCGAACAGATAAAAATATAAACATCAGAAACAACATAAAACATTTCAGAGATTTATTTCAGGACAGAAAATAAATTATCATAATATTTGAAAAAAATAGGGAAATTCAGAAATTAAAAATTTAAGATAAATAATGATGCTAAATTTAATTACAAACTGATCGGAACTCGTGGAACTTAATTAATTTTGAAATAAATTCGGAAACATTCTTATTCAGAAAATAACAATAATACCATTAATAATAATTTACATTGATATTTACTATGACATCTAAAACTTTTCTTGAATTATTTGATAATTAATTTAGACTTTTTGTGACATTACAAATTTTAAGGTGAATTTGTAAAACTCAGAAAAAAAGAAAAGAAGAAGAAACAACTCACGTTGCCTATGGCCTAGGGATGGCAGAAAAGCCCATCGGCTCGTCGGCCCGGCTATGCCTGCCTGGTCCAGCCCTTTACCCGGTCGGCCCAGCACTGTAACAGGCCAAGTAAGGCCGGGCCTAAGAACGGGTCAGGCCAGGCCTGGGCTTAAGCCGAAGCCCACAGGTAGCCCGTTGGACTTATATTTAATACAAATGAGTACAGAATTTGAGTTTAGGGTTTGAGTTGTGAGAGCCGCTCCCAGTTTTCTCAGATCTCTTTTTTTTTTTTTAAACTTGGCAGAGCCGCAGAGGCTGCTCTCAGATCTCTCTTTCGCTCCTCTCTCTCTTTCGCTCTCTTCAGCACCTAGCAGCCAGCAGCGACTGCCGCCTCCTATGTACCCAGCAGCCAGCAGCGACTCTCTCTCTCTCTCGGCAACAAGTGCGACACCCAGCGGCTGCCGCCTCCTGTGTACCCAGCGGCCAGCAGCACAGTACGGTCAGCTCCGATTTAGCAGCACAGTACGGTAAGCTCCGATTTAGCTCCGATTTTGCATTTTTTTGTTGTCTCTGTTGCTGTGTGCTCCGATTTACTCCGATTTTACACATGTAATCTGTTTTGGTCTCTCAGGGTTTCAAACTTTTCAATTTTTTACCCTTTACACATGTAATCTGTGAGGTACATTGAATGAGAAACACTTGTCAATAATTTTAAATTAAGAAGATAGAAAAACACTTGCAAGTTGATGAGGAGTGTAAGTAAACTATTGTTTTATATGAAAAACACATCATTTGTTGATGTACTGTCTTAAAATTAGATCAGCAAAGTAGGTTCATAGAATTCAACGCAATAAAGTTCTAATTAAGATGAAAAAAGATAGATCAGAATCTTGCATATTTAATCATTTTTATTGCTCTCTTGCATTCTGAAGCCCTGCACTTTGTCTATTTGTCTTGACCTTAAGTTAGCGAACTTTGTGTATTAAATTTATTAGTTTGAGCTTGCTACTTTGGACCAATCTGCTAATCTACGTGATTTCTCCTTCATATTTACCAATTTAAAACCAGGACACGCTAACTTGTGTTAATTTTCTCTTACAATTTTTTTCAAACGGTTAAATGATAATCAATTAACTGAGAGAATTCCGAGGGACCTTGCTAAAATCCATAGCTTGAAAGTTGTGTAAGTGCCTTTATTTTTTTTCAGCTGATTTTGATAGGTATATTTATCACATATGAGCAAATATCTTTATTTTATAAATCTTTTTCTTATTACAGAGACGGTCTCACACAATTATCTGTGCGGAACAATTCCCACTACTGGGCCTTTTGAGCACATCCCTTTGAACAAGTATATGTCCTCGTACTCTAGCTTTTCCATTAATTCTCTTTATACACCATGGTCACACAATAATTAAATCAATTAGTGTGTTAGCACTTTGTACTGGTAAGAATTGAACTCATATTTTATCTAGGTATCTGCATGTCACTTATACAATAAGGGTGCTGAGTGCTGACAGTATGGCGATCATCATAAAAAGTCTCTAGGTGAGGATGTATAATCTCTAGGTGATTGAATTCTACTTCCAGTAATGTTATGATTTTGACCTTCTTCTTATAATTTCTTTGTCATTTTTGTTATGATTCATTCAAAATATAAAAACTGGGTCCATCAATTTACAGTGTATGTATTTGCAAAATATGATTTCAAGACATGAATGTTTTGCAGTTAGCAAGTCGGAGCAAGAGAAGTATTAGGCGAAGAGTGCTTGTTGTTGATTGGGTGCTAAATTGTTTGGGCTATATATTATTTGTGTAACTATGTTAAATTTTAATTTTTAGCTTAGTGTAAATTATACTTGTGCTGAAATATTTTGTTATGTTGGATGTATTATCTAAAACTATGTTGTTTGTTGTGTTAAATTACATTTCTTTATTGTTGTTGTGCTGATTTTTTGTGCTAAATTATACTTGTTTTAATTGTATAAATTATTGTTGGTTGAGTTGGGCATAGACGGGCTGGGCCAGGTAAGGCAGCCCATGGGCATGGACAGGCAGGCACAGGCAGGCACGAGTTTGGAGGAAAATCCCATGGGTAGGCCGGGCATAAATTTTCAAGCCCATCAGTCTGGGCCAGGCAGGTGGGCCATGAGTTTTTAACAGGCAGGCCAGGCATGGGCTTAGCAAAATACCTGTGGGCTCAGCCCATTGCCATCCCTACTATGGCCGGTAGCATATAGTATATGTCAATATGATTTTGGGTTGCATAATAAATAATATGAGTTAACATTTAAGCGGGAATTTTTTATTGGTAGTAATTAATAGAAAAGAATATAGACAAACAGTAAGAGTACAGTAATATTTATATTGGTAGTAAGATCGGTAGGAATTCTACCGATCGAAAAAAATAAAAAAGTTTAGATCGGTAAGAGTTTTACCGATCGAAACCAGTTTTTTTTTCTTTTTTCCTTTTAATTTTGTCTAGTAAGATATATTTTTTTTACAAAAATAGATAAAGTACCTTAAAATTTAGATATATCAAAACATTCTATCTATTTTTTGAAAAACTTTTCATATTTTACTAAAAATCAAATATAAGAATTCTCTCCATCTATATATCAGATTAAAAAAAAAGTTCCGATCGGTAGAACTCTTACCGATCTTACCACCAATATAAATATTAATGGTAATCTTACCATTTGTCTCTCTTATTTTCTACTAATTACTACCAATAAAAAATTCCCCATTTAAGCAACTAGTCAAGGTGGTCACATGCTCGATTCCTAATTTGTGGGAGCATGTACAGGTGAACCTCACTATATTAGTGCAAGAGCATATTAGTATGTGTAAAATATACTGAAGGGGTCATATTAGTGTGTGTGTGTAATATGACATTCCTAAAAAGAAGTATGTGTAAAATATACTGAAGGGATCATAATGATGGACTTAAATGTGAAAAAAAAAAAATTTAAGCAAGAGAATTATATAGAAATTGAGAACTGAGATCATCCCAATGTCTCTGTTAGGTGCTTGAAGTTAATTGCCTTCTTAAGTAACCTTTAACTGTTTTTAATTTAATATATTATGAAATATCTTAAGACAACGAGAAAAGAATTCATACCGTAGTTTTACATAATGTACGTTGTTACCTTAGTTTTCATATGGTATATATAAATTTTAGTCTAAGATGTTGCTCTTCTATGTTGACTTGTAGGCTAGCTAATCAGGCAGGTTTGGTCGGGTCGAGCACGGATCAATTTCACTACGGGTTGTCGTCGGGTCTTAGGTGGCATATAGGCAGATCCATGTACAAATTGGAATAGGCAAGTGTCTATCTTTGGATTTTAATTTTTTATTTCGATCCAGTACTAATTGTTCAATATGCCTACCCCTAGTCCGATGTTGTGCTTACTTCTGGTTCGAGTTAGTCCGATTCTTGAACCGGTTTCTTCTAAATTTTGGTCGATTATGTGTATTTCGTGTTTTTCAGATATGCGATATTCTATTTCGTAAATATAATGAAAGAGAATAAGAGAACAAGAAAGATCTGACGGTGGGACATATTATTACAATTCTAAGAAATGGGTTGGCCAAATTTTTTGTGCCTTTTATTATTCAACACTTATATTTCGGTTAACTTTTTATCTAAACTTTGACTTCAATTTGCTAATTGGCTAAAAACAGTCTCACTTTGAATTGTGCCAAACGAATTTTTAATTAGCTTACTAAAAATATTTCAATGTTGTGTCAATTAATTTTATGATTATAACAGATTTTATAATAAATATAGTTATAGATATTGAGTTGTAATTGTGTACCCGATAAGTTAATGGGTTTGAATTCAATTAGCTATTTGAATCCAATTAATAATCTATCTTAACAAAAATTCTGAATCCGCCCCTATTAGGTGGTTTTCATGTCGTCTCCGATTTTGAATTAGTTTTGACTTTTTAAATTATCATTTCAGATATTTCGGCTAGGTTTTGTCATTATAAAAATTGACAATCAGAGGTCAGGTTGGATCAAATTTGAATTAGTTAGACTACAAGCCATCGTTCAATTTCAGGTCGTTTTAGACTTCTCAGATATTGAGGTTCTATTGGATCGGATTTGAATCAATTTGACTTTTTAAAATAATCGGATCGGATCATATTCAAAACTTTTTGAAGAAAAATAGAGGTCGAGCCCATATTTGATTGAAATATAATGTTCTGTTACATTGGCGATGTAACTACAAAAAAAGGAAAAATAATTCTACTCAAAACAGATTGAGTATGAAAGGAAAAGATAAAAGTCGAAAAAGAAAATAAAGACCGAAATAGAAAGCCTAAAGTAGAAGGATGAGAACTTCAGAAAAGTAAATATGAATGGTCTGCGGCATGGATGTTCACTCCCTAATTGTTGTTGTTCCTTCTGAGACAAACTGCAATTGCCATAGCACTTCATCTTTGACATCTTTCGCCTCTTTGTTTTCTTCTGTAAACGTCCTATTGCAACGTTCCCTCCAAATGCAGAATTGAGCTATCAACATGGTGCCTCTTTGTATCTTTGAGATTTTGGTGCTTGTTAACACCTCTATTGGAGTGGTTGTAGTTGTCAGTGGCCACTTGTCTGGTATTACCCTTGACAGTTCTTGGTAGACTTTTTTGGAAAACGTGCATGCCTCAAACATATGCTTGACCGATTCATTTTGTGATTTGCAAAGAACACACCTGTTAACTAGCGGCCATCCCCTTTTGTTTAGATTGTCAATTGTGAAGAGCTTGTTTAACAGCATCAACCACCCGAAAACTTTCATTCGAGGTGGTGCGGGAATTTTCCAAATCCTGTGTGCATTCTTATGAATTGTAGGGCTGGTCTTCATTGCACGGTACCCCCCTCGAACAGTGTATTTACCAGAATTGGTCCAGGGCCATGATATATCATCTTGGGTAAGTGTGTTCAGTGTTGTACCCGATAAGATAATCCATAACCGATCCAATTCCTCTTGTGCAATATCAGATAAGCCGGTTCTGAACATTGATTCGAGGGAGGTAGTTTGTGTCGCTTGCTGCAACGATATGTCGGCATCAAGAACAAAGGTGAAGAGGTTCGGCAATTGTGAGCACAACGTGATCCCTTCCCATCTGTTATCCCAAAATCGGATGTTTTTTCCGTTTCCTGGCTGATACGTGAATGCGAAATTACAGAATTTTATTGAGTCTCTGATTGCTGTGTTGAAGATTGGTGAGTCTGGTAAACCATTTTGGCCGATGCTTTGCTGGAAGATTGATTTGCATAGAGTGGGGTGCGGCTTCTTCCATTGCCAATACCATTTTATTAAGAGAGCTTGATTAAAAGTCGCTAAATCCATTATGCCAAGACCTCCGAATTGTTTAGGGGTGCATGCCAAGGTCCATCTTGCCGGGTTCATCTTCTTGTGTGGTATAGGAGTCGCCCCATGCCAAAGGAAAGATCTTCGTATTCTGTCGGATCATACTCAAAACTGAATCGGATTGGTTAGATTCTTCGATCAGGTTGGATTTTACCTCGTCTATTTTATTTTTAAACCTAAAAGGAATGCATATTATCACTCCATCAATGGAATGCATATTACCATTTGTTTGCATGATTTTTTTAAACCTAAAAACTGGGGGCCGCCAAATGCTCCTGCGGACCCCGACAAAACAAAAAAACCTCAAAATTTGATCAGATTTCTTTGATTTTATAATAATTGTTTAATAATTTGCAGAAATAGAAAGACTAATTAATAATTTAAATATGTTAGAAAGAAAATTAAACAAAATAGATTAAACATCTTATAATTTAGATATACTAGAAGGACTCCGAAATATTTTTCAGGCAGGATTTTTTCCGATTGTAGAAAAAATTAAACTATTTATTGGTGTGTTACTGAAAAAAAATAAAAATACTTTGTATCTGAATTATTGATCCCGGTTCAAAAGTCACTTCTAGTAAATATAGAAATTATTTTGTTATTTCTATTTCAGAAAATTATTAAACAATTATTATAAATCAAAAGAATCAATCAAAGTTTTGGGCTTTTTTAGTTTTGGTGGGGCCGCAGGGATATTTGGCGGCCTCCGTTTTTTGGGGCCGCAGATTGGCTTGGCGGCCTGAGTGGTTTTCGAAATCTCTCAAAATTTCAAAATTAGAGTGTTTTGGTTTTTTTTTTTTATGGTATAAATAAAAATTTCGGTCTACTCCCCTGTTGCACATTCAAGCAACTGACATGCTGTGGTCCGTATATGTATGGCATAGAGTATAGGATTCTAGCTAGTCCCTTTTTTCAGGGAACAATGTTTTACTACTGCATTTGATGCAGCTGTCAGGCGCCCCCCTGTACTTCTTAATTTTGTCCATATCAACATATTTATACCTACGGGATTCAAATTAAAAAAAAAATTATGATTCTCTATAAATAGCAAGACTATGGCTTAAATAAATGTGTTTGCAAGCGTTCCAACGCATTTCTAAAATGTAGGATATCCAAAAATGAAGATGTCCATGTTGACACATACTTTCAGTTTGCAAGTGGAAATGCATGCATTACCCCTTTTGAATCCAAATCAAGCTTATTATTTTTTTAAATAAAATGAGATTAATTTTTTAAATCGGATTTTAAATATGTGACTTCTTAATTACTTTAATTACTATTTTTTTTTTTCATTCTCAAATTAAGTCTATTACGAACTCATGCAAGGAACAAGTGCATTGCGGTCAACAAAGGATTAAGAGCTTAAGGAGAGCTAAGAATCCGATGTCCAATCCGTGGATGAAAGCTAAGGAAGTTAAAGGAAGGGGTAGAGGTGCATTAAGGTCTGGACAGAGAATTAAGATCCGGACAAAAGGAGGCTAAAGAATGTATTTTAATCCGCGCTAAGGAACCGGTGTTCGGCAGAATTAAGAGGTTAAGGAAGCTAAAGAAAGCGGATTAAGCCTTAAGGAGGCTTAATCCCTTGAGTAGTGTTCAGCACACCCTCCTTAGGGTTCCTTAGAGCTCCTTAAGAGACTAAGGAGTCTTAAGCTTGCCAAACACTTGCTCCTTTGTAAAGCTTAAAACCACTTTCTTAAGACTTTTTGCCCACAATTTTAAGGACCCATTCTGCATGGCTTAAGGACTTGAGGCTCCTTAAGAAAACTAAGCATGCATTTTCTTAACTTTTTGTTGCTGAACATCTCTTCCTTAGTAGAGCTTAAAATTTAATCCTACCCAACTTGCCAAACACTTATTGCCGAACAGCCCCTAATAAGCCCCTAATAAGGATTGTTTATGTTTCAGTTACAATATTCCAGCCGAAAGAAAACATCTGATAGAGACTTCATACCAAGTTACTTGGTGCAGATATTAAAAAATATATATCACTGATTTTTTTAATTTTATATGTGTTGTAATTTCTAAATATTATTTAGATAGGACGTGTGTCAATTTTGAATTGATTTAAAAGCTGTTTTATTTTTCATCAAATGATTTAAAATCTTAATGATATAGTTTTGATTGCTTTATGATGAATGATCATCAAATTTCAAATTGACTCAAATTCGATACACATCATATCTAAATAATTGTGAACACATTTAATTAGAATTTTAATTTTTTAATTTGAATGTTTTGTTTTCAAATAAAAGTTCTATAGAAGTTAAGATATACCATAAATTGTATGGATGTACATTAGAATTATATTTTTTTTTTTTCATTGTTTGTTCTTATGATAGACTCGGGGCCTCTCTATATCATATCCTGGCACATTACAGCAAACAAAAAGCTCTTCTTTGATGAGGTTCAGGCCCACATGTTAAGGTGTTTATATAGTCTTTAGGTTCAGGCCCACATTCAATTTCTCTCGTCTTTTTGCACTTTTCTTTGTGGCCCCATTCAATTTCTGTACGGTAATTGCCAAGGAGGTTGTTGTACTTCTTTTGCAATATTCTTCTCTTCTTCTATATTTGTGGGGACTGGTGATTTTCTGTAGCTTTAATTGATACTGTTTTGAGATAAGCCATGCATCAGCCTTGTTTTTTTGCATGCAAGTCTATCTTAGTTTGGGTCTTTGGGATGATATATTCATTGCTTGTTTGTTTGTTTAATTAGAGAAATATTTTTTTCGCTTTGTTCCGGGGAAGTACTTTGTAGTAAGTTGTTAATTATTAGTAACTTAGAATTATAGACAGCATATGCATTAATTAATTAATTTGAACCAGCAATTACGTAATTTATTGTGTGCGGTTTTTCTTGGTATACTGAAAGTCAACTGTATTGGTTTAAAAAACCTCTTTACAATTTACAACGGTAATATGAACTCCGATCAAGTTTCTTTCTGTCGGGATTAATTTAATGCTTCTTCTTAATTTTATCACCTTTAAGTTATTACTTATTAGGCTGGTCAGCATGTGTCTCCTCAGCTGTCTAGGTTTAGCTGAGAAAGAGATTCAACTCAAGCAGCTCAAAATTTATCACTCTGCAAAGAAATAAAATTTCAACTTGCTTCCCCTTGGATTCCCTTGCTCTTAATTTAATTTAAACCCATTTCAGACCCTTAACCTTGATCTCTCTCTCTCTCTCTCTCTCTCTCTCTCTCTCTCACACACACACACACAGAATATACTCTTATGTCTTGTTATACCTTGCCACTAGCCTCATTTCTCTGTCTCTATCTTTCTCCACTATTAATTCCCCACACCAAGGACAATAAAAAAGACCTCTAGCTCTCATCCTCCTCTCTTGCTAACACTCCACTTCTCTCAGCACTGAGTTGGATAAAACAAAAGCAAAATACAAAGGAAAAAAAAAAGGAAAAAAGAAATAGATCGAAAGACAAGATGATTACCGGCAAAGACATATATGATGTGTTGGCCGCCATGGTGCCGCTTTATGTGGCGATGTTTCTTGCATTTGGGTCGGTGCGGTGGTGGGCCATTTTCACACCTCAGCAGTGCGCCGGCATAAACCGGTTTGTTGCTGTGTTTGCAGTACCACTTTTGTCCTTCCATTTTATTTCGATGAATAACCCTTATACCATGAGCTACCGGTTTCTTGCGGCCGATTCACTTCAGAAGTTGATCATACTTGCGGCGCTATTTCTCTGGCATAACTTCTCACCTCGCAAAGGAAGCAGGTATGCAAAAATCATGCATGGGTCTCTGCTAGGGAGATTATGTCTCTATCATTATGCTTCAGTTCGACAAGTTCTAAAATTTTAGTACATTTTAAGGTCCTTATATTTCTTTTGTTGAACCATGAAAAGAGGTTTTCGCTCTAATGTTCATTTCTCACGAAAGTAAGCCTTCTCAATTATCGTAGACAAATACAATAATTAAAGGTGCATTTTTAAGGTGTTATACTAATTAATGTACGTAGACATCAAGTTATTGCTTGCATATTAGTTGAAAGCCCTTTATTTATATGTTGCCGTTTGCACATATATACTCACCAACTATTGAAAGAAAGATCGTTCCTAATGGAGATCTGTTTGTATTTAGATTACTTACACAAGGAAGCTCAAGTATAATAATTTTAGAAAGCCCCCTCAAGTATATTATTTGTTTTAAGAAAGCAATTTCAAATGTAGGTCTCGATGTAATTTATTCTTTTTACATGTGTTTAATTTATGGATACAGTTTGGATTGGGTGATCACTCTGTTCTCACTGTCAACGCTGCCAAACACACTTGTAATGGGAATCCCCTTGCTTCGTGCGATGTATGGTAATTTTTCAGGAGACCTAATGGTCCAGATCGTCGTGCTCCAGAGTGTGATCTGGTAATTTTCAACTGTTGAGTTGCTTTTGAATGTTGATCTTTTAATTTTTCTCAATTTAACATGATCAAATAACAATAATACAAAAATTCGATTATTAATTAAGGTGCGTCACTTTAACTTCTGATAAAAAAAACCACAGTATTTGTTTCATACAAATTTGGTATATATAAATAGAATAATTGTTAGTAATATTTGGTAACCTCAATAGGTACACGCTGATGCTGTTTTTGTTCGAGTACCGTGGGGCCAAGACACTAATCTCTGAGCAATTCCCACCTGATATTGGTGCCGCTATCTCATCTTTCCGTGTCGACTCAGATATTGTCTCTCTCAATGGAAGAGAAGCACTTCAGGCTGATGCAGAGGTTGGCCGTGATGGCAAGGTATATTTGTCTTCTGATAAACCTTATTTCTACTTAATAGGACTTTGCATTTTACACCGTTCTTTAATACATATTACTGGTTTGATTAAGAAGCTTAGTGATTTTGTAGTTTGTCAAATTAAGAATAGCATGTAAAGCATCTATATGCGCTACTATACTTCAAATTGAAAATTGTAAATTCTAGTATGCTACGTACAGAACATGGCATATTGGATCAGTTTCCTTTGGGACACATCTACAGTTCTACCCTTGAAGCTTCATGTATAATAATTTGACAAAAACAATTGCTTGTTTTTTATTGTTCCAAGGATTTAAACAACAAATTTAAATTTTTTGAAATATCCAATTTAAGGTTCATGTGGTAATCCGGAAGTCGGCCACCAACTCCACAGTTGGACGATCAGTAAACTCATACAATAACAAGCTGCACGGCATGAACTCTGCCATGTCCATGACCCCTCGGGCCTCTAACCTGACGGGTGTCGATATCTACTCCCTCCAAACCTCTCGTGAACCGACCCCGCGTGCCTCTAGTTTCAACCAGACCGATTTCTATGCCATGTTCTCTAACAAACTTGCTAGCCCAAACCCCATGGCTGTATCAGGACAGGATGATGAAAAGATGAAAAATAAAACTAATAGCAAAAGCAGTGAATTATACACCACCACTACTACATCATCGTATCCGACACCAAATCCGGTGGTCTCTGGCTTATCAATGGGGGCCACCAAGAAGAAGGAGTTGGGTGGGTCTAACTCAAATTCAAACAAGGAGTTGCACATGTTTGTTTGGAGCTCAAGTGCTTCTCCTGTATCTGAGGCTAACATGAGGAATGCTGTCAATAGAGCAGCTTCGACTGATTTTGGGGCTGTTGATAATAACCCAACTCCAAAAGGTACGACACACAATCTTTCAGAAACAATTTTTTTATATATTAACATCATTGATGTTACTACGACTTAAGAAGGCAAAGAATTTCACATATAGTTATTCTTAGTTATGACTTGTGACTTTGTTAGAAGATTCGATCTATGTATAACTCCTTTTGAGCAAACCATCAGGTATCCATGCATCAAGTGGAAACAATAGCCCGACAAAGAAGACGGGCGTGAATGGGGAGGTAGATATCGAGGATGGGTCTAAAAGCCCCAATATAAAATTTCCAACAAATGGATCACCATATATGGCACCAAAAAAAGGGCTAGAGAAGGGAATAGCAGCACAGCCGGGTCTGATGGAGACCAACCATCAGATGCCGCCAACCAGTGTCATGACTAGACTGATATTAATCATGGTTTGGAGAAAGCTCATCAGAAACCCTAATACTTACTCAAGCCTCATCGGTCTAATATGGTCATTAATATCTTTCAGGTATGTGATTTTGCTGAGTAATTAATTTTACAACTTAGTTATAAGTGTTTTTCATGTGATACCTGTGTTCAGGTTTTTATAGCATTTCCTTTTTCCAATGGCTTCTTGATTTTTATTTTTCTGTTATTTTTATTCTTTTTTATTTTTTGTAATTTTATATATCAGTTAGTCTATTAGTTAGTAACTAATTAAGTTTCCAAATCTAAATAAGGCCATACCAAATCTAATTTTTTTTATGTCTCAAGTTAGTCTATTTGAACCAAACTTTTTTTTTTCTTTTTCTTTTTTTAAATGCTTGGCAGGTGCTGCCAAGTTTTCCTTATCTTATATTAAAAATTATCTGATGTGCAACAACGGCTGGAAATATTTTGCAAGAGGATTATTTAGTATTCAAATAACAATTTTCAGTCATGAGAGCACATGTGTAAACCTGCAAAATGATTTATCTGTGCTTGGGTTGGATCCAAATCTGGTTCTTCATTCCATGCTAGATTACTTGGTTAAATTAACTTCTTTTAGTTAAATCAGAAGTTGGTACAAACCGAGTTATTTTTTTAGCAGTTCATGTGTTCACATGCAAACTTGTCTAGTATCATGTTACAATGCTGTCTGCCCTTGTGCTTTCTTAATCTCTAAATTACTTCATGATCCATCAACATATACATTCTTTTTGCATAATTGCATGCCGACTATGTAAGTAAAATATATTTTTTTGGAAACAACAGCTTCTTTTTACAAATTTCTGAATTAACTATGTATGTAATTACATTTTTTCAGGTGGGGCATTGAGATGCCAACAATAATCAAGGGCTCCATATCAATTCTCTCTGACGCAGGACTTGGGATGGCTATGTTTAGCTTAGGTATGTTCTTTTTTTTTCCCCTACACAGATATCCAAAAACAAACAACTTCTATTACTTTTTTTTTCTTAAAAATGCATAAATTCATTAAAATGAGTAGAACAGAGAAAATACATTTTTTTTTTCTTCTATATATTAGCAAATAGAACATTAAAATGGTTAAAGAATCGATAGTTTTAATTAACTTTACTGCGCTTGTATAGGTCTCTTCATGGCACTGCAACCAAAGATTATCTCATGCGGCAAATCTGTTGCCGCATTTTCAATGGCGGTTAGGTTTCTCACTGGACCGGCTGTGATAACGGCAACAGGCATTGCCGTCGGCCTTCGTGGGACGCTCCTCCATGTTGCTATTGTTCAGGTCTGGTTAATTTGGTCTGCCAATTGAAAAAAAAAAAAATTAATCCATGAAAATAATTGTTAGTGCAAAAAAGAGGTTAGAAAAAACAATAATGCAAGCAAACGAAACATATACAGATAAGATAAATTTCTAAACTCTTCTAAACAATTTGCTAAATGAGTTAAAATTATTTCTGAGATAACTGAGGCAATGGAGAAAATAATAGAATAAAGCAGGCTTCCTAATTATATATTTATTGGCAGCTGCTAACATATATATTTTGTGGAAAAAGCTATATCTGAATTTTAAAATGGTTTGAACAAATTAAGAATATATAAAGCAAGTAGAACATATTATTTGCAATATGTATTTGTCAGGAAACTTCAGAACACCAATTTTTTTAATAAATTATAAGAACAGCCAGCTAATAAAATATGTTATTGAAGCAGGCAGCTCTTCCCCAAGGAATCGTACCGTTTGTTTTTGCCAAAGAGTACAATTGCCACCCACAAATACTTAGCACAGCGTAAGCAAATTTCAATAAACCCCCATTAAGTTTTCCAAATTAATCAATGCACTATACTTTCAGTTTGATTTATCAGATTCCTTTTCGGTTGTATTTTCAGGGTTATATTTGGAATGCTCATTGCGTTGCCAATTACAATTCTGTATTATATACTTCTTGGTCTGTAAAGAACTTGAAGAAAGCTACGAGTAGGACCCAAAAAAAAAAAACAGAGAGAGAATGTTTACTGACCTACATATCTTGCATGGTAATTAAAAAAAAAAATTGTACCGAATAATGTGAAAATTCTTAAGGGGGGGAATGAAAATAATCATGAAAATCATAAAGTTTTTATTCCCTAGCTATGAATGATATTCTTAAGGGGTTAGAGCAGGGTTAATTATTCTTGGCAGGTAAGATAATAGTTAGGTTCAGTTCTGTTTTTCTGTCCATTTTGGAATCTAGTTAGAATTTTATATTGAGCTACCAAATTAAGAGTTTTGGGAATCATAATTCAATTTCTTTTTGTTCTTCTTTCAATGCAATTTTCTTTATTTTTTGGTTCTTTTACGAAGAAGTGTAGTGCATCTGGATTTGGCCATGGAAGTTCTCATAGCATAGAAATAAATTGTATATCTTTTGCACGGACTACAATTAATTAATTGAAATCCTAGAATTGTGCAACTTGATGCATCAATTAATGACATGGTTACTTTGCCATTCCAACCCCCAGCTATGTTCTAAAAGATTTTTTTTTAAAAACAAGGAATAAGTGTTCCCTTTATCTTGCTTGTGCCAACCGGGTGAGAATCTGCTGCTTTCTCCAAGAAAAGCAGATATTTGTTTTTTTTTTTTCATGTAACCGTTCAAATATTTTTAACAGTTCAGATTTTGCAGAGAAGAGAAGGGCTGCAGATTTCATCTCCAAATCTGAACTACTAAAAAATATTTGAACGGTTGGGATGAAAAAAAGCATGAACGAAAGCATGTTCATGTTTTTTTAGAAGAAAAAACAATAGATTTCGTGCCAACCTATCACTTTGACTTGTTCTAAAGTTATATATCTGTTCTAACTAAAATAAAGTAATTGTGGTGTTATAAAAGTATTAATAGGCAGCGTTTTGTGAAAAATGGTTCAAAGATGCTATTGAAGAATACAAATAGTTCTAAATAAAGAATTCAAGAAGAAAGAACAGAAACTAGGCGAAATTTTTATTGTTACCATAAGAAAAAATCAAAATTAAATCGTTACCACTATATTGGGGCGCTAATCAATTCTACCACCCTCGCTAACCCAGTTCGCGCACCAAATAGGCTGGTGCGCGGACTGGGTTGGCGCACCAGCTGGTGCGCTGACTGGTTGGCGCACCAACCTCTTCTGCCTATTAAGGCACCAACTCAGTATTATTTTTTTGTTGCGTATTTTAGATCGTTATTTCGATTAGTTTTATGTTGCGTATTTAGATATTATTTTCATATTACTTCTTATGTTGCGTATTTTAGATCTCATATCCCGCAATACATAATACATTAAAATATAAGAACACACCATAGATAAAATATAACACACAACGATACATATTCCGCAGTCGTAGTATATTAAAACATAACATACAATACATAAAACATTACCGAAAGTCTTAACCTTATTACATAACAGAAAGTTTGTACCATAATACATGACACACTTATAAAACGTCTCCTCAATAATTGCAGCAACCGGTAACCTACGAGAATTACAATTTACAGTTAAAATAAAGATAACCTAAAATATTTCATTAATAGTAAACTATGGGAATTGTGAATAACAAACCTGCGAGAAGTTTTGAAGACATTGTTCAGCGATTCAGAACCATTGCTGGTCATTATTCCCCAATGACTCCCGTCGTCCATAGCTTGATAAACCTTCCATGGCTTAGCTGGTTCTTACTCGTCCATTTCATTATACTTGCCACATGTATCCAAGTATGTCAGCCAATCAGGATTTCGCCTTCCGATTGCATCAAGGCCATCTTGTAATCTTCTTCGCTTCTTCTTTTTAACCATCAACTTGAAGAATTTAGAAGCAACCTTATCCTGAGTGTGTTTTCCAAAATCTCAAACACGTGTTGAGAACAGAACCTGTGGGCACACTGCCTGTTTTCCTCTGACCAACCCAAATCATCTTGAATGAACACTTTTTTTATGCCCTTGTGCCGGTCAGAGACCACACACATGAACCTACAACTACCAATTACATTATCCCGCACCCACTTCATAATTAACCACCCCCAATTCTCAAACTCTTCGCTCTCTACCAATCCAAATGCTAGTGGGATTAACTGGTTCTCTGCATCATATCCGGTGACAATCAACAACCTGCCCTTGTATCTACCTGACAAGAAACAGGCGTCGATGCTGATGACGGGTCTGAGGTGACTGTTCACGTGGTAGAGAAAAGTTTCAATACAGACGAACTGTTTTTAAAACCTTTGTATACTCTCGCTTAAGACTGCAAGTGCACAGCCCTACTTGTACAGTATAGTCGGGTATCGATCCACAGGGACGACTCAATTCTGAATTCCTACTTGACTTAGCGAAGTACTAGAAGTTTGAAATGGTTGTTTGTGTTTGTTTATGTTTCCTAAATTCAGTAACAAATTCAATAACAGGAAATGAAAGCAATTAAATGTTTTGTTTTGGACTATTGTATAAAAGGCGTTTCAAGGGTTTCAGATTTCATCTTCAACTTTGCTGCTCTGGACCTGCCACGCGACTCGCATACTCTCGTATGCGACCCTTGTGACGCGACCCGCGTGCTCTCGCACGCGACCCGCGTGGCCCTCAAGCGACTCTGGACCTGCCACGCGACTCGCATACTCTCGTATGCGACCCTTGTGATGCGACCCGCGTGCTCTCACACGCGACCCGCATGGCCCCTTGAGCTGAACCTGCACATGTCTGGTTCTGGTTGTTTTAAGTCGTGTAAGGCTCGATTGACCGTACCTAATGTTTCCAAACCTCAACTCTCGTGTATTGGCTTAACAGACCTGGTACGGAAATGCAATTTAGACTTCCTAGGTTTAATCAAATCTAAGTTCTCAGTTCTGTTTACTAAAGGTATCCACAGGTGGAAATTTCACCTCTCGGCTACTATTGACCTCACCTTTCGGATCTCAGATCTACCTCAAATACTTAACCTAATTTGCAAGAAACATCAAGGCCAAATTACAAGAAGAAATACCATAGGCATTCAACAGTAGACAATCAAGAATCAATCAAGCAATTTAGATCAAGCAATCACAATAATACAAGAATCAAAGAAACACGAATAAAACTCAGATTCAAACAGTGTGCATTATCAAACAAAGTCTAAGACTACATCCAAACCCCTGAAACTACAGAACTACTCAATCATGATCAAAAACGAAATAAAAGAGAGAAAGAGAGTGCAAATCATGATGGAGAGATGAAGGATTGAAGAGGATCGAAGCTTCTGGCCGAATCTTCTTCTCCAAGTCGAATCCTTCTTGGCTCCAGATCGCCTCTTCTCTCTGTCGCGCCAAGCTCTCACTTCAAAATCCCGATCAGATCTAAAAAATGTGAAAAAAATGTGGAATCCTTGATTTGCGCCAGGCCCTCTGCTTATATAGGCATCTTAATGGGCTTCAATTGGGCCCTGGCGCAATTAATTCGACGCGACCCGCATCAGATGGGATGCGACCCGCGTCAGGTGGAACTGGTGTGAGCAATGAGGGTCGCGTCTGAGGTCGCGTCTGAACTGTGATGCGACCCGCGCCAGGTGGGACGCGACTCGCATGGAGGATGTCAGAATTCTGCTTGTTTTCGCCTATTTCCTGCAAAATCAACCAAAATGCAGCAGTACCATATTCTATTGATATTCAATGTAAATAATGCAATTTAGTGGTTAAAAACATGATGTCTGGTCTGAAAATAGGTCGAAACAATAGATCAAATAAGGAGACATCAGTGACCTACTGCTTCTATACACGGTCCCCATGCCCATGCCAACCTCATGAAATACCGGTACCCTTCCTTTGGTGAAGGCTTAGAAACAACTTCATACACAGTTCCGGGATTTGCCCTTTTTATTGCCTCCAACAAAGGGACAATAAGCCCGTAAGACCCCTCCCAACTACCAAATGCCCGGGCAATCGCTAACTCTCTACCACGCCACAATTTATTGTATTTTGGGACGATGCCCTCAAACCTTTCAGCAACCAGGTCCCTGATAGCTCTGATAGTAATATCAGTATTTTTTTCCAAAGAAAGTTTTATGCAGTTGGCGACCATAGAGGACGTCAACTGCGCATGATCTGACCTGGATGCATCTGCATGGCATGTGTGCGGTACCTCATTCTTCGAGACGGCCCAAGTATTACCAAAGCCTGTGGCCCTCGCAACCAACCTCCACTTGCACTTGTCGCTCTTGCACTTAAACCTCAACCTTACTCTGTCGCTGTGTGTCTGTATGATCTCGATATTTTTCTCTATGTGCCAGTGGTGGATTTTTTCTTTCATTTGATCCTTGTCGTTGTACGTCATCCCCTCAGAAACCATTGTTCTTTCTCCAACCTAATTGAAAATTCAAAAAATTTAAATTATTATATTTTCAAAGAAATAAAAAATTCATATAAGTTCAAAAACGAACCTCTGAACCCGCAAAAAAAATGTGGTCAGCCTCTTCAAACCCCGAAGTGTCATGAAAAGCTGGAAACGGGTGTCTCTCTCCACGACCCGATATCGGCCACTTTCGCATACCCAGCACGGGACGATTGTCTTCCTCATCACTGTGATCTATTGTCTGCCCACCGTCGTCACTAGCATCCCAATTTTCCTCTGCCTCCCGTTCTTCAGGATCCTCGTCTGTATTGTCAGTATAATAACGTGGTTCTAGAGTTTCAGATCGGTTCCGACTAGAGCTGGAGAATGGAACCCGAGATCGGCCCCGACTAGAACCAACCCCCACGGTTGGGGACCGACTAGGACCAGCCCCCGTGGATGGGGACCGACTAGGACCAGCCCCCGTGTCTGGGGACCGACTAGTACCCGCTAAATTTAGGGCCCGAGTAGGACCCGTCACTGAATGATCCATGCCCCGATTAGGGTTCTGTCTACGGTTTTGTCTAGGGTTCTGTCTAGGGTTGGCAACCACATATAACTCTAGGAACTTGAAAGGTGTTGTCAAATTCAATGTCATTTGGGTATACAACCCCCAACTGCTATCGTCTAGTACAGGGAGCTGTTGGAACCATGTTTGGTTGCCTTGGCCAATATTAATCCTGGCGGAAATTACCAGTTTGTAATAATTCGGGTCAATACCAAGTTCCTGGTACACTTCCTTAACTATACCGTTGAAATCTAAATCCGGGCCGATATTGAACATTTTCTGGGGTTGGGTACTGTAATAAGCACCATTGGGCCCTTGTAATACTTCGCCACCAAAATAACAAGCAATTCCAATCATAGTTACCTGAATTACAGAACAAACCCAACATTTAATAAATTTACATAAAATTAAAAAAGTAATTAAATAATTAAAAAAATATAAAGGACTAGAGTGAAAAAAACTTATTCTTTGGTCTTTGCGAGAATGTTCTTTGCTGCCTGCTGCCTTGGGTCGAATGGAATGAGCACAGTATACTGAGTTGGTGCCTTAATAGGCAGAAGAGGTTGGTGCGCCAACCCAGTCAGCGCACCAGCTGGTGCGCCCACCCAGTCCGCGCACCAGCCTATTTGGTGCGCGAACTGGGTTAGTGAGGGTGGTAGAATTGATTAGCGCCCCAACAGAGTGGTAACGATTTAATTTTGATTTTTTCTTGTGGTAACAATAAAAATTTCGGCAGAAACTAGTACAGATTATAATAAAGAAACAGGGGTGCACATGACAAAAGAGTATCTTCCATTTATCTCTTCCTTTGTCCAAGATTGTGAGTCTAGAGACTAGACAATGAGGCATCAAACAGTCAAATTATTATAAAAATGGCTAAACCATGGACTTTTTGTATTTTTGCTTCGAAATGCACATGCTACAACATGGAATTAGTATTTTAGTGTTAGGCTCTTCATCATGTTTATGGATGTTTAATTATAAATTACAAATTCGGACTCACAAAATTCATATCTCTCATCTTCATTATGTTTAATTAATGGACAGTGCTACGGTGCTACGCGTAGCATAGAGCCCTCCGTGCTACGGCTTAATTTTTGAGTTTTCAAAATCCTAACGGTCGATCCGAACCGTTCAACATGATCTCCGTATGAATATGTACTTGCAAACCAAATTTTACATTTTTTAGAATTTTTTTACTATTTATTAAGCCACTTTGAAAAAACACTAATTTGTACACAACAGTAAACTTTTCTGGACCATTGGATCAGCGATTTTCAAAGTGGCTTAATAAATAGTAAAAAAAATTCAAAAAAATGTAAAATTTGGTTTGCAAGTACATATTCATATGGAGATCATGTTGAACGGTTCGGATCGACCGTTAGAATTTTGAAAACTCAAAAAGTGAGCCGTAGCACGGAGGGGCCCTTATATATGCATAGCATATTAGCAAAATCCTTAATTAATTGTCCAGATTTTGATTTCTGAAGCATTAATGAATGATGACCATGCAGCTACAACAGTTGCTCTATTCAATATTGCAAATATTTATCAAGCAGCTCTCATTATAAATTGTAACATCCCAAAAGTTACTTGTGATCTAGCGAATTGTTCTTGGATCTTTACTCAATTCTAACAGAGTTTGGGGTCTTTTTGCAAAACATTCCCCCCTTGCCCTACTCTGACGCGTCTCCTTTCGCTGTTTTTTTTTAACAACTTCTTAATTTCTCCTCAAAAAAAAAAAAAATTACCACTTCTTAATCACTCTCACTTGTTTTCTAGAATAAGTGAAAACCAGAGAGCAAGAAAATCCGGCAAAATAAAAAAAAATAATGAAAATTATTACTAGAGAGTGGATTCAGTTCTTATAAATCTGACTGACCTGTTAGATTTATATTTCCGATTTTATGTAGCATAAATTTAGGATCAATTCTCTGTATCGCTTTTCTGAAAGGTCACTACATTTTTTTGCTGGCAGCTCAATTCCTTGGAAAAGGATACAATATCTTATTATTCTCTTATATGGGACAGGTTCTGAAGAAAAGCTGTACGGGAGAAATCCGACAGCTGAGTCATGAATTACATGCATAGTACATGATGAATTGAATTGATGATTAGTGCCTTGCATGGAGTGCAATCTGAGCGCGAATTGACTTCACCTCGTGAAAGGAGTGCTGAGTCAGCATCCGCTGGCTCTGGCTGTGACTTTTATAAGCAAGTTGTCTGAGTCATTCGATTTTATCCGACTTAAAATCCATTCTCTCTCTGCCTCTCAGATTATAGCGTGGAGCAGGAGAGATAGACCTTGGTTCGATAAAAAAAAATTAAGGCTCAACAGCAACCAAGGTTCTGACTTTATAGGCACTATTAGGCGGGATCTTCTGAAGCAGATGCTTAACATGTCATGGAGGTGATATGAGTGCTCATCTATTAATCCACACAAGAAAAAGTTTTTATTAAAATAACAAATTGAATTAGTCTGGGCTCACTAAGGTCTCAATAGTAACCAGTGGAAGATTAAAACACAGCTCATTACAGTGCCGCTAGAGATTTGGTACAAAAGGAGGAACGTCCCATTTATTTTTAAACATTGCAGATTTATTATTTTTCCCTTTAAAATTAATATTAAAGTCCCTCTTTAAATTGTACAAAATTCATTTTTTTGCTCCGGACGGATCATGTACGACTTTTATTGTACTAACTTAAAAAGTGACCCTAAGCCGAAACGGATCATGTACGACTTTTAAAAAGTAAGATTAATAAGAGAGACAAATTTTGTTAGACGATAGTATAGTTAGTACCCTCTCATGAACAAAAATAAAAGCATATACAACCATCCTCCATCCACTAAGAACTGAACCCACAACAAAATTTACCCAATGTTGATGTCAGTTGCCCCCATGTTCTAGAATCAATTGAGCAGCTTCTCACCAAGAATAGAAACCACAAAACAATCAAGTATCAGGAAATGATAGCAACATTACCAACAGGATACATGTACTGTTCACAAAAAACCGACAATGGAAAACTAATTACAATTTCATTTCTTTTTTCATGTCTATGATTAAGGAGAAAAAAAAAAGACCTTGGAAATCCAGAAAACAAAGTTATGCTAAGATAACACTACTTTGGTTAGTACCTTGAAACCTTCATATCATCAGTATGTCTTTCTTCTTTCTTGTTTAAACTATACAAATTTTCTAGACCAAACTGGAATTCCCTGGTTCATCACGTTGCCCAGTAGCTGATAAGAAAATTGAATTTATAAATTTGGATTAGTGGCGTCTATTTCTTTTAGGGAAACATCTTGCCATCGGTGTTATTTTCCGTGCCTTTGTACCAGTACAGTGGCAGACATGTAATACAGAAAGCACAAAACTAACAGTTAATAGTACTGCCACGGAATTATCTCACTAAAGTAGGTACCAAACACAGTAATGCATATGTTCTCCAGCCCTGACTAGGGTCGGGACTGTATAAGAAACCTGTACAGGCCTTTAACCCCACCAAATACCCTTTCTTCCTGCTTTAATTTAGTTCTTTATATAATTTTTGTTTAGCTGACATTCATACTAAACTAGGTTTATCCATAACTTTCAGTATAAATGATCAAAGAAATTTTATTAATGTTCACCTGACATATATAAAAGTCATGTACCTTTTTTTCTCTGTGGGCAGCATTTGCGAATCAAATCTTTCAAGGGAGTTTGAGGGACTGGGATAAACTTCCCCAAAAATGCAAGGGGCCAACTGCTCAATAAGCAAATCAAAAAATGAAAACGTTATAGTCAAGAACAAGCAGCCAATCTTTTGGTCATATGTACAGGTCAGCCAAAAAAATTTAACATTCTTCTGAATCAAATTAACAACAAAAGTTCTATAAAGTTCTATATTGTATCTGCCAGAAGTAAATAGTCATAGTCAAATTATCAAAGAATCTGAGGTTTCCAGGGAAGCAAAATATTAAATCTGAAACATTCTTCAAGCATTAAACAATATTAATAGTGTGAAAATGGTAAAACTTAAATATTTTTACCTTACAAAAGCAATGCCAATAGAAACTAGCCAGAGCTGCCAGCTAAGCTTAACAGTTGAAGTGAATTTCCCAAGAAATTCAATAATCATGGCCTGTAACATCCAAAATTTTAAAACAATTATGAAATTAAATTAAATCACTCTTTTGAAAAAATGTTTTATGTAGTCGCAGAATACATTGAAACGGTGTTTTCTAAAATAGTACCTGCAACACAACAGTTACGCCAATGATACCCACAAAGAGATGGTTTTTTGTCACTCCTTCAAAAATATTCCATTCTTCTGGCTTCCTTGCATTGAACTCATTAAATACCTAATGCAAAACGCAAACTTAAATTTCATCAAATATATATATATATATATATATATAACAAAAGAAATGCCAATAATACTTCTTTTCCTGCACACACTTTCTACTTTCAATTTCAATTTCACCCCTGTCATGTGAACAGAGTGGATGGGAGGGTATCTGTGAGTGCCGGTGAGCATTAAAGGGGTTGGCGGTTTGTTCCCCTTCTTTTTTTATTTGGGTTTCATTTTTCTTTTTCCTAGTATGTTAGATGCTTAATGACACCATATAGGAAAACTGAAGAGGAGTTGCTTTTGACAAAGGGCTAATTGCAAGAGTAAATTTGTGTTAATTGACGCTCAAACAAAAAATTAGGGTACAATGGAAGATTGCATGGGCTTAATAAACACTACATAACATAAACATAACGAAAATCAAAGAGGATATCGTTATACAAATTTCAAAATAGTTAAATTAAGGAGAAAGGAGAAATTACTTGGCAGAGAACAAAAGTATTGAAAATAAAGGTGTTCTTTATTTCTTTTGCTTTCGCCGCTGAATAATTCTCCAGTTGAAGAAGACTTCTTCCATTGAAGTTAAGTGTCAAGAGAACTGCCACTTGATAAAAGGCCTTGTTTTTTTTTTTAAAAAAAAATCATTATTTTTGGTCCTGATTTATGTTCTTCTTTTATAAGTAATTACTTCAATTGAAGTTTTACCTGAATTAACAAATTCCTCCACATTATGTTTGTAATTAGCGGCTCCCTGCAAAAAGGCTTTGTTAGCTAAAAATGGAATGCAGTGGACCTACTGGTCCTTTTTCTTTAGAAAAAAGAAAAAGAAAAAGAAAGAGACTGTCAACCAACACTACACCATTAAATCAAGGTTTCAAAAGGCAGAACATGACTAATTCTCTGTAACCTTGATATAATGGTGCAGTGTTAGTAGCATGACTAAATCAAGGTTTCAAAAGACTAGACAATTCCTTTTTTAAACTAGTTCACATAACTTTCTAAGAAAAATCCTCAAAAATTTGGTTCAAGAATTTCTAAATGTTTAACAATTGAAATGCTATTGGCTATTATGTGAACAATTTTCAAAGGAGATGTACATAATAAATAGTAGCAGTTTATTCAGGGATAGTTGGAGATCTAACCTGCGACCAACAGGTGACCTCTTCATGAGACTATCTGTTGGTGGTTCAGTTGCCAATGCAAGAGCACCAAGTGTGTCCATTATTAGATTCACCCATAGCAACTAGAAATGTTGAATCAACAAAATTCATAAATATACCAAGAGACGGTCCAAATATATATTCTTTATTGTAAGAGATCCTACATAGTTGCTGTTGTAAATTGCCACAAAAATTGTTGAAATCAAGACATACACCAAGAGAGATGTACATTCCAATGAGGTTACAATGAAATATATATTCATGGGTGGAGCAAACTCTATCCCCTTGATAAACCTTTGACACTTATAGGTAATTCATGGGTCCGCCTTTGAAACCTCAAGAGGACTGCTTTGTTGGCCCATGGGTCATAAAGTTACTAACCAAAGAACATTTGTAGTTCATAGCTCTAATGGACCTAGTCCAGAGCAAACTTTCACAAATGGCTTCTACATGGAGCTCAATTGGGTATAATCCTAACTTGATGATCCCCTTCCCATTGCATATCAAATATTTCTATGCTCTATTTTATAATATGATGACCTCATGCTTAGTTGGGCTTTTATTCAAATTGTTTTAAGTTTCTTTTTTATTTTTGTGGAAGTTACAATTTATTTACCTGGACAGCATTAAGAGGGACATTTCCAGAAGAAACAGCAGCAACCACATTAATAATAAGAGCCGCTACATTCACTGTCAGCTGAAATTGAATAAATTTCTGTATATTTGCATAAACTGACCGGCCCCACCTGACCACCTACAGAAACAGACCAAAACATTACAAATTTGTAAGTTGTACAAAAGACTATAATATCAAGATACTTCAGAACCCTTATATTTGGCTCTGTATTATATTGCAGGTTTAGGGAGTATATTCCAAGGCTTCATTTAGCATTTAATACAAATTTTCCTAACCTTTTTTAGTGTTATAGTACTATGATAAACAAAGCCTTGGCATTATAATTTTTATTAAACAAATTCTGAAAATTAAAATAATAGCAAGAAATATAAAATAGAACAGTGCAATAGTACCTTGACAACAGAAGAGAAATTGTCATCTAGAATAATGATGTCTGAGCTTTCTTTGGCCACCTCAGTTCCTTGAATCCCCATAGCTAGACCAATATCTGCCTGAATATTTGACCAAAGAAATTGCATTTACTTGTAAGGATAAACTTAGTGAGCCTTCACGAATACTCAAATATCAAGCAATGCAAGGCTTCGGAATATAAATGAAATAACTATTAAGTATATCAGTTTTTTCCATCTGAGAAAATCAAAGGGATTGAAAAGACAAAACCGACCTCATGCAAAGCAGGAGCATCATTGGTGCCATCTCCAGTGACAGCTACTACATGGCCTCTCTTTTTCAATGCCTTTACAAGCTGCAACTTGTCATTTGGAGAAGACCTTGCCATCACCTAACCATTTTACAGACCAACTTAATACTTAGGTTTCTCAACAGTTACATGCATAAACAAAAGACAGTTAACAGTTATTAAAAGAACGCAACAACTTTTAAGATCTGTGACATTTTACAGAAACATAAAATCAAGTTAGAGCAGATGCAATTCTTGAGCATTTCGAGAAATTTCAAAGAAAGGGTTTGTTCAAAGCAGGTCAGCTTTGATCTGACCATGATATGCTGACCCAGACTCAACCAGTCTTACTGCAGGTCAATTAAATCCAGGCCAGGATCCCATCTTGCCAGTCTTAGCAAATCAGGTCAATAAAATACACAGTAACATTTCTTCCCATTTACTACGAAATATGTCCCAAGTGCCCCCTTCTTTCTTGCCTATTTTTCTGTACTTGTGACATAAGAAAATATGGGTAATTTTTTGGTGCTTTTATAGAAATTAAGGGAGGAGGAATTTCTGTGATATTTATGCAAGTTCCAAAAGGGAAGTTATAAGACATTTAGATACATCTTTTTGTAGGAGTATATATGAACTTCTGATGTGAGATACTGCCATGCATGTTTTTTCTCTGATGAAAAGAACGGAGAACCTAATAGATTAGTTACTACCATGTACCTTGATATTCTCCACCATCTGCTCCTTTTGAACATCATTCAAGGCACGAAAAACTTTCCCCTCAACAATGACCTCATCTATTTTGTCATTTTCTGATAGTATACCACACTCTAAGGCAATGGCTTTGGCTGTTTGAAGGTTGTCTCCTGTGACCATGCGTACCTACAAATCAAACACAACATAAGAAAAATGACTTTGCACTTCTCGAGTCAGAGAAAGAACATACAAACAGACTCAAAATAAGGACAGCATTATTTTTTAGGGGGGGGGGCAATTTACCGTTACTCCTGCATTCGTGCACAAAAGAACAGCATCTTTCACACCAGGACGACATGGATCCTACAAAAGTTGCACGGATGTGTTTCAAAAACCATCATCACAAATTGAGATAGTAGTTATTAAGTCATTGGTTTGAATTTCAATTCTGCATGTCATTTACTTATATGATATCTTATTCAAAATAATTATCACACCAATAAAAGCACCCTGCAATTATAAGAAAACCATTTCCCGTGTGCACAACTGTATTATGTATCCAAAAAATAATTAAAATTACTTTCGAATAACACTCCCGTGCGCAGAAGTTGATAGAATTTTTCCATAAATCAAATCTCAAATCTCCAGCCCCCCTAAGAAGAATGAATTGTAACTATGAAAAACATTCACTTTATAACAGTACAGATTTTAGTTTGAAGTATCATTTCGGAAAATTTTCAGCAATACCTCAAGACTTTCTAGTCAATTTAAAAGAAAAAGAGCGGAATTGACAATTTAAAAAAAAAATCATAATGGGACTAAAACTTTACCTTCATACCCACAATAGCAAGAAGAATTAGGTCATCCTCAGGTAAAGACCAATTGACCCTTTGTTCTTCATTCGGGACTTCTTTTAAGTCAAAAGGCTTATATGCTAGAGCCACACATCTTAGACTCTTGGCCGCCATGGCTTCTATTTGCTTCTGAAATTTCTCAACCTAATAACACAAAACTTGTATAAAAAAAATAGAAACTTAAGGATTTAAAAAAGATACTATTGTACTACTCAAGGTCTGGAAGAGTAGGATATTGTTCTTTGTTGATTGTTTTTGCTTTTGGGATGTCATTATTGGTAATAGTGGTTGATTCAATTATTTGTGGAGGTACTGGGGTTCAATTTGTGCCCTAAATTAATTTTTGGCTAAGGAGAGAAGGAATCAGAGAGCATGATATATGTGTGCCGGTGCACTGATCAGAGGTTCAGCATAGTATTTTCCATCAGGCGTCAAGACAAACATCTGATAAATGGTATATCGCACTAGTCAGTACAGAACTATTTGATATTAACTTCCGTTTTCCTGAACCAGTGTTGTTGGGTGTCAAAATACAGTACTTCCAATTTTTCATTTTGTTTTGTTGGGTCAATTTGCATTCATTAAGAGTTGTGTGATTGAACTTGAGTCTTGTCAGTACCTTCCAAAAAAAAAAAACTGAACAAGAGAAGATGGTCCATTTGTACTATCCAGCGGTATTCACCAAGAACTTCTGGTACTGGTATGTGCATTTGAGTACCCAAGCTAACTGACGCTAAATTGCAATGGTTCACAACCCTGTAAATGACTCTAGAGCAAGATGTTGAAAACAAACATTTTCCATCCTGACAGATACACTGACGGCCAGTGCAACTATACATGATAACTAGCCCAGGACAAGACCTACCGCATGAGGAGTCATGTCATGTTTGCTCCCACTTGCATCCATCCAACTGGTACATAGATCCAGTACAATCTCAGCTGCTCCTTTCCAATGCACATGTACATCCGAGCCATCCTAAATTATTAAAAGAGTTGACATACAAGGAGGACAAGAAAATGTATACATAAGAATGCAAATGATGTACAAATTTGGTCTCTGCTGGTACTTACAGAATGATCACAAGTTTCAGTTTGGTAACAATTGACCATCAGTGTTTTCTATTATTTTCTTTGTTTTTTATATAATGCTCCAATGGAACTAAAAGTAGTGCTAGTAGGTGGTTGACAGAATTGACTGATACAGTAAATAAATGAGATTTAGCAGTACCAGACAGGACCAGATAAAAGCCTGCATATAGAGATCCCATGCCAGGAAAAAGGAGGGTTGTGATAGGCGTGGCAAGCCAACATAAAATACAGCCTTTTTATGGAAATGAAACCCTCACGAGACTCCGTTTGGGTTCCATTTCTAGCCTACCCCAACTTGTTTGGGACTAAAGGCTTTGTTGTTGTTGTTGTATAGAGATCCCATGCCCCTACCAAACCTAACCTGAATAGTTTCTGTAGACTGTCCTAATGTTTCTGTAATAGAGACTGCACATAACAATGCATCAGAGGCTTACCACATGAACAGCCACACCACCGCGCTTCTTTTCTGAGTTGAAAGGTGAGGCATGAACAATCACAGATTTCGATCTAACCTCATTGAATCTCATTTTTAACTGCAATGTTTAGAATTTAAAATATTAAAACCTGTCAAAGTATAGTACAGAATTTAAAACTCTACACCACTATACCATCAATGGGCCCTCTTATAGAATATTTCTGCTATAAGTTTCACTCTGAAAGCTTCTGATAGAACTTGTACAATTGAAATTTAGGCAGTTGTAGAAAGAAAATTTTCACAAGAAATGTGCATAATAGGAGACAGAAATGTAATTGAAATCCTTATGCCTAAAGGACAAAATGATATTTTAAAAATCATACAAGAATGAATTATACCTCAACACCCCAGCTAAGTATGGCTTTCTCAGTAGGTGACCCAGTTATCTCAACAGCTGCATTCTGACAATAAGATTGTTGCTCAAGTTAAACTAATCAAGGACAGCAATTCCAACCTTATGACTTCAATAAATAAATAATATTATACATCACTATATATAAAAATAAATAAACATATCAAAGTAAAATGAAGCAAAGAAATTTAAGCGTTGGCTTCTAAAATTTGCCAAAACTAGTCAGTATGGGGGTAATTTGGTCACTTTTGCTTGACATATTTCAATGGTGGGGTCACATAACTCAAAATGGTCGCTGCTAATTACAAATATGAGAAACAGTGAATGCTGTTTGCAAACGGGGTCAACGATTGGGTATAATTTGCAAAAATAAATATCGATGTACTTGACAAAATTAAATTTGTGAAGTCACTAGGTTTGGTGTAAATTCTAATCCGCTCATAAATGAAGTGAAAATATAAGGAGATGTAAAAAGTTACCTCAGGCTCATACACATTCCCGGTAGTATTTTGTGCAATTCCTTCTAATATAAGTGAATTAACAGTAGGTGAAAGGGAACTGCCATTACTTGCCCCAGCTATATTCTTTTCACCGACATACGCTTCAACCACAGTCATCTGTAAATGGATATTTTATTTTTAATTGAGGGAAAAAATAACTCCAAAAGCAAACTTTTCACTAATACTTTAGGTTTTCTATTAATCAAATGGCTTTATGATTTAAGCAAGAATTAAACAGGAAAGAGACCACACAAACCCAAAGAAAAAGAAAAAAGAAAAGGACCTTTTTGCAGGAAAATACAATGTACCCTTGGATAAAAAAAAAGGGCCATAGTTATGACATATGCAAAAAAAACCCAAGTTTGAATTGCCAGCCAAAAAATTATTCCAATGGATTGTTCTTGATTTATTTCTCTCGAACAAAATCATCCATCTATAAATGTAGCTTATATTTCAACCATCATATTGTAACTCGTCATTGTATTATACAGAAATGAACATATGATAAGAAGAACAAACAAATGGGAAGAGAGAAATTTAACTTGGACTTGAAATCATTTATAGGGCCTATATATAATGTTTACATTGTTAAACAGTAAGGATCATTGATCAAAATAGAAACAATTATAAGGAGAAAAGACAATTTAGGGGAGAAAATCATTTTACCATGTGACGTCAAAATTGATGACACGTGTTAGGATTACTGAACCAGGTGATTTTGTAAATTCTTATAAACTTGGGTGATTTTGCATAAGTCCCGATATGAAAAATGAATAAGCACCAACATAATATATGACTCGGAAGGAATAGAATGCAGTACGAAATCTAACTAAACAGTATAGAAATTACTCATCAGCCACCTTGACTGAAACTTGGTATGCAATGCCTCACCTGATTCAATGTTAAAGTGCCGGTCTTATCACTACATATAGTTGTAGCTGACCCCATTGTTTCACATGCCGAAAGCCGCCTCACCTGAGAGAAATTGACAAATTTATTATGAAAGGAACTTCTCAAATATATTGTTCTTTGGTAATTTTCATGAAATATCATAACAAGTAAGATGAAGAAAAATGAAGTTTCAGAAGATCAAAGCATAGTGAGGAGAAACTCACCAGAGCCTTATCTAACATCATCTTGCGCATTGAGTAAGCCAGACTACAAGTACCCAAATAGTTTCAAAAGAGAGTAAGTTCCAGAAAAATAAGACCAGGACATATGGAGTCAATTTTTCATTCAACCCTTGGCTTTGAATGACATTTCATATGAGCAGGTTGCTTAGTGCAATTTGCACATGTATAAAATCCAATGAGACTTTGACAGGAACTTTTCTGAAGAATGGCTCAACGTGCAAGGAACTAAATGAACGTTTCTTGTAAAAAAGAGAAACGGAGACTTACGTTAGGGTCACAGCCAAGGGAAGGCCTTCAGGCACCGCAACAACAACAATAGTCACCTAGCATGTTATGATTTGATATTTAATATTTAAATTTAAAAGAAGACACCCTGGAGAAGCATCACTAAAATGTACAGATCACATACCGCAACAGTAAAAATTTTGATGACACCATCAATAGCAGACTTCACATTCGTTTGTCCTTTTATGTATTGCACGGTTCCATCAGCATTGGTTGTTTTTCCGGTAAAATATCTATAGAAAAATGGTCACAGAAGTACAGATTGAAACAGAAACTAAGAACGTCGAAGAACTGAATCTTATAAGAATGTCTAATTTCAATTATAAGCCTAGAAAACAAAGTAATGAGTAAATAAATGTGATCAACTGCAGCTCCTGGATTCCCTTATTTTATTCAAAAGATACCCAAAAATCTACTTTTTCCTCACAAATTTTTTTATATATCAATGAGGAAAGAGAGGGTAGTTTAGGTATTATAAACAAAATTCCAAAGGGAGAGTGGTAACAGGAATACTTCTAATGCAATCTTAAGGTTGCAGGAGTGCTTCACCTTTTTGTAAGTTCACTTGGCATATTGGTGCTTTTGGGGAAATATATAGTTCTTGTTTTAAAGAAATGAATAAAGGAAGGACAAAAATGGAAACACACCTTGCCAAAAGAACAACTAGGACTGCACCGGCAACAGCCAGACCAACCATTCCGATCATAGTGGCAACACCATTCAGACGCACCTGCCACATACAAATCATATTTTTTCAGACCAATGAGATATATAATACACAGCCCACTATTGTACACTACAACCTCCTTGGATATTGTTTATCTACAGTTGGCCTAGCTAGCAGATCAATCAAGGATAAGAATACAGATTCCTATACAAGTATTAGCTCTGGTAACAGTACAACACAGCTGTACTGAACCTCTGTTGGAGATGATTATTAATTCCATAGTCACTTATTCAAGCTATTTTGAAATGGTGACTTCTGGACTGTACCATACCAGAGCACAACAAGTTAAAAGCTGGCTAGCAGTACATACAGGCCACAAATAAATGAAGTAGAATACAGAACCTGCAGGGGTGTTTCTTCATTATTATCCTCTGATATGGTGGCCATGAGTAAGCCCCACTCAGTATTCATCCCAACAGCTGTTACCTGAAAAAGGTAACATAAACAAGAAATCAATATATCTGGAAGCATTTGTAAACTACCACACAGGCATAACTACCACAAAACACTCCTCCCTAATTTTCCATTACATTCTCTCACCATTTCATTTTTGGAGAGGGCATCTAACATATTTTCTCATAAATAAAGCTCATTCTGATATAGCGTGAAAGCGAGACGCAAGCAATTTTAATGTGATTAAAACTATAGTGTTTATGTTGCAAACAGTTTCATAGCAAAAGAAAGAAAAAAACATGCAAACAAAATAAAGTTTGTTGTTATAATAAATAAGCTGCAACAGCTCAGTGAAAACAACGTACCAACATAATACCATAACCATCAGCAACTTTACAACCCGACATCAGAAATGGGGACTTCAGATCTTTATAAACCTGCATTGAATTATCACCTTGTTACTAATAATCAATGCTATCATGATTGATGGAAAAAAGATAGCTTCCATTAGCTATGCAATTTGCCGTCTAAACCCCCAAAATATGCAATTAAAGACCAAAGAAGCTATGAAGTAATGGGAAAGAATTTTTCATTTCTGTTGATATTACAATTTTGCTCTCTCCTGTCATGCTAGATTCATCAATGGCAAGTGATTGGCCACTTATTAACAAACCATCAGCAGGGACCTAAACAAAAAGTCCAATAAGCTGTGTCAGAAACCAAAATTAATATTAATTAATATTTACAGGTGATAGAAACTTTTTCTTACCTGATCACCAATTTTGAGAGGGACCACATCACCCACCACTAGATCAAATATTGATATGCTTATTCTTTTACCATTTCTGATAACCTAATATATGAAAAAAAAAACACAGAGAGTCAGAAGAGAGAGAATATTTCAGATTAACTGGCTTTAACCAATTGCACACAATTGGGAGCTTTAACCATCTGTTCCCCTTAATTTATTTTTTTAATTCTGTTTATATTTTTTGATGAAAAAATTGCTGATGTTTCTTCACATAAATAACAAATTGTTAGCTAAAAACACAAACAAAACCTCAATGTGGATGTTTTGCTTCTCCTCATTAAGGTGCCTGAACTGGAGGGATTGTTTGTAATCACTTATAGCTGTGATAAAGCATAAAAAAAATAGTTAGTAATCAATAAATGAAACGAACCTCTAATTCACAGATCATGAAGTACTAGAATATAATTGAATTTACTCATAATCAATAAAAACATTCTTTTCTGAAATAAACACGTCAAGACATGAAGCCATAGGTCACCACTAGTAAGTTCCAGTACAGTGCTTGGTAGATGCATATTTCTTGCTAAGTAGATAACTAAATACAATAGGAATGTCATACCAGTCACAACAATGACAAGACAAACCGCAAAAGCAATGCTTCCCCCATCGTACCACCCCTCTTTGATGCCCTACATGAAATTAACATATTTACTTTAACAAACATGAATAAAAGAATAAGTTCACTCCTAAGAAAATGTTGCAAAGGGGCATAAATTTGGGTAATTTTTATGTATAAAAATATTTACCTCAGTCTTTATACCGAGTCCGAGAGATAGAGCAGCAGCCACCATAAGTATGATTAGTGTTAAGTCTTGACAAGCCTCCCACAGAAAACCCTTTTTATCACAGACAAGTAGAAGTTTGTCAAAGCAGTACAAACAATAGATGTTAACATACATTTGATGTGTTGTTGGTGTACATGGACAGAAGTAGATTCATCAGGCATATGATTAATTACCAACCTGCATGCACCAATTAGTTGCAGCTCCAACAAGAGTCGATATAACAAACAGTCAGAAAAGAAAGAAGCATCGCCATGTTTCATTTACATCACTAATAAAAATACATGCCCAACAAGATTTGGTAATTTTATCTTGCATAATTAGTCAGGAGTTGCAACAAGATTTGGTTAAACATACAGTTTGGAGATGACAAAGGATGAAAACGGCCCATTTGCTCTATTAAAACAATATATGACAACAATATATAGAGTGGGGTGGGAGAAATAGATGTTGTTGAATCAATTGGAAAATCCAACAAGTCATCAAACAAATGGAATAGGCATGACCATGATTGATGTACATTAATCTACTATTAACAGAAACTAAAAGTTAATAAAAAGGAAGAAAGAAACAGACCCAAAAGCTCTTTCCTTTCTTGCGAGGATATGTATTTGATCCAAATGCATTACGCCTACTAATTAAGTCAGCATCATCTTCAGTGATGCCCCAATCTATGTTTGTTTTTAGCAAATTAGCAACACCTTTCACCTAAAAAAATATTTTGACATCTTCAGTAAAGGGCTTCTGATGTAAGAAAAAATCATAAAACTGTCGTATACACCTAAAGGCATAATATATATTACACAGAACACCGTCATAAAATAGTCGAGCTTTCGTTTAGGAAAAAATTAGGATCAAAGGTAAAAAGGACATTTCTAATGTTTTGCAGAGGCACGTAAGGTTAGACAATGCTATATTATTTTTTTTGTAGGACCAGATGTGATATTTTGAGGTTCTGCAGGGTTAAATTGTAAAAATGGAACTCCTTCCTAAAAACTACGAAATTGTACTTGCCCCTCCATAGTCTTGCAAAGCAGAATAATTATGATCTCTTGTCATGGCCGTCAGCTGTTCTTCTCCAATTCCATAACCGCGTGGCAGAACATCTTCATAGAATAGAGAACCACAATAAGAATAACAATTAAAATAATAGTACGTATTTGAACTTCACCATTTATTATTGAAATGGCCCTTTTCAATGATGAATTTCATATTTGGTATCTATGTCATTTCGAATAAGTTGGTAACACTAATTTTATTTGTTATTTTCCATCATACATCTTTATTAAAGTGAGTTCATATACATCCCTACAAAACATCAGATATATGCTAAAAACCAAAAATAGTATATATGCGCTTATCACCGTATTTTATTTACTTCAGAAGTACCCTGATTGCCCTTTATCTTCTTTATTTCATATAAAGGCATGTTATGAGAAAACAATTCATCTGACTTGTGTCCAAGTAAATGGGAAAGATGGATACGCAGAATGTCAAGATACTTTCAATGTCCTTTAGAAATATGCACATAGCATTTCCCGTATTGGAGGGATATAGCACCTTTGCATCGGAACATAAGAAATCTTTGGTTGATTTTTTTTTTCATTAGTTAAGGGTAGTACCTGGTAATTCTGTTTTGGGAGCATGTCTTTCCCCAGCTTCTTTGAAAAGTAATGCAGCCTAGAAATGAAAATACAATTTCATGAGGAATATCCCTGGTCCCTTTTTCAACATGAAAACAATTAAATTCACATACACGTATAACTTGGGCATGAGCACGAAGTTTCCTCCTGATTCTCTCTTTTTCTTCCTCCTGTTTCAAATCCAGTGTATATCTAAACCTCCTTGAGGCATTAAGAACTAGCACCGCTTGCTGAAAAGAAAAGAAAAAAAAGATTGTTTCAAAAGTACATTAGCATAATAACAGTGAGCTAAAAATATGCAATCAGCAAATTCAGATTGTACACTGTATGCACTCAAAAAAACATGAAGAAAAGAAAAAACCAATGCACATTGAAATGTTGTCAAGATACCCTAAGAAATCAAAAGTTGTTCATCATTTTAGTTGCCAATGTTGGGAGCTCTCTTAATTAAGAAAATGAGAGAAAAATCATGCAATTACTAAAACTAACAAAACATTCAATCTCGTAAAGATGTTTGGGTTATGTATCATTAATCATAGGCATCTCCATGTCCAGATTCTTCTAGATTATATAGAACACAATATCAGATAATTACCCAGCTAAAATTTACAAAATTACTTAAAAAACACATCACTTAATATGCAACTAAGAGACATTGCATTTTTTCCAAATTAAAACTCGGAATAATCATCATCCAATTTACATTACTCTAAAACAAACAGTGCATTCTCTTTTCAAAATATCATGATACGCAAGCTACGACATGTAAAAACATAAATGCGCTCTTTTCCTTAAAGAAAAAAGATAATAATAAAATGCGCACTTAAAACAGTAAGTGTCCACACCAGCATTTAGAAATTCAAACCAAAATTCCAAAAAACTACCAAGCGCATGCGCCTTTCAGTGAATGTGCAAAGACATCCATGTCCTCCAGAGAAATTTTCGAAAACAATGATGGTACATTAGCAAAATCTAAGAGAGAAATAACATACTTACCCTCCATCGGCGAAGCCTTTCAATGGAAGCCCCCTTGGGAGGTATATCAAAGGGATCGACCTCAGCTCCGGCGGTCTCTTGGTCTCCTCTCCTGTCGTCGGACTCCTCTGGATGCTGCTCCCGCAGCGGCGATGCCTCCGTTCTCTCCATTATGTTAACGCAGGAGAGATGACACCCGCTTCGCCTAAATCTGCGCCGTCGAATTAACTTAGTAATGTAGAATGTAAAACAAAACAACACAAATGAAAAGGCAGAAAGCAGAGAGCATAACTCGTTTGCTGCAGAGAGAGAATGCCGAAGGCGTGAGAAGGTGGCGTGGAATAATTTTAACTTCGGTACACTTTATCTTTTTTTCCTATTTTAATAGTATCGTATATTATTGCTATATTTATAGAATCATGCCATAACCTAAATTTTATTGCTAAATTTTAATTTGAGATACTTAGTATTAGGGCTGCCAAAAAAAGCTAGTTTGTGGGTGGAATCATTGGATTGACTTCGATTCGAAAAAAAATTCGTAATTAACTCGTTCGATTGAAGTTCGTTCTGAAATAAATCAAACCAATTTGGTTCGAATCTTATTCAAACTCAAACTCAAACTGGATATAGTTCGTTCGAAATTGGTCCATGAACTATTTAGGTTCAAATTTCAAATTAACTTGTACTATTCAAATTAGAACAACGCTAGTGGCTCAGTGCAAAATCAAGGTTTCATTTCAAATAAGTACAAATAGGTACCTAGTATGATCATATAAGATCCAATGCAACGCTTAGTTTAAGTTATCCAATTTTCAAAAAATAACTAAGAGCAATAGGGCTGCCAAAAAAAACTCGTAGTTCTTGATTCGATGGACTTCGATTCGAAAAAAAATTCGCAATTAACTCATTCGATTGAATTTTGTTCTGAAACAAATCAAACCAGTTCAATTCGAATCTTATTCAAACTCAAACTCAAACTTGAGTAAGTTTGATTTGGTTTGATTCGTTTGCAGTCCTACTTAGTATGTTTGTTTTTTATTTAAGTAAAAAGGTATTTTTATCAATTATTGTATCAGTGTATATATAGAAAGAAATACTGTGCATTGAACATATAGATCTGTAGATCACAGAATTTGATACAATTTTCTCTATATAGAAGATATTTGATTTTAATCGTATTTATTGAAAATTATCATTTTAGATGTATACAATATGTTCAGAATTACACGGACGCGATCCTTGTGCAAGATGAAACAGTTTATTTCTTTCTTTCTTTTTGGTAATTTTGAAGGCAAATTAGTTTGTACATTCCGCGTTGCCTTTAGCTTTTTTGAAGGCAAATAGGTTTCAAAACGAGTATATACGGGTACAAACGTATGACAACAGTCAAAAGTCCTAACTGAAAATGCGCAAGAGAGAAACAGCCACTTTGTTGTGACCTTAAGTTTGGATCGTAACAGGAGGAAGGTGACAGGAAGCTTCCTAGGCTCGGAGTATCGGGAAGCGCGGGAATTCTTTTCCTTCCTTTTTCCTTTTTCCTTTTTCCTTTTTTTAGTTTTTTCTTTTCTTTTTTTGTCCGAAACCGAGCAGGATATTGATACTTTGGTTGAATTTAATTATTGGGATCGACTAACAGTCCCCCCATTCAGTCCCCTAAACGTCCCCCTAACTGTCAAAGTACAACTGTCAGTCCCCCATTCAACATACATTAATTCAGTCCCAAAATGGAAAGTATGAATACCTAAGATATGAAGTATGCATATATAATTCATCAAGTATTCATACCTAAAATATCAAGTATTAATTCACATACGGACTGGGGACCATTACTTTTCGGGGACAGTAACTGTCAGACTGCATTGGGGACCACAACCAAAAAGTCACGTGGATCACACCACCAGTCCCCCATTCATTGATTAAATTAATTCACATACAAAATGGAAAGTATGAATACCTAAGATATGAAGTATGCATATATAATTCATCAAGTATTCATACCTAAGATATCAAGTTCATACTCTAAAAACTGGACACAATACTACTCATCTTTTACACGTTTTTCAAGGTAGTTTTTTTTTTCTCCATTCATTCTAACCAATTTTTGGAACGATCTATGAGGAATTTTGCAAATCTAAAAACACGAACGTTTTCTATTTTTTTTTTCTCTTTCAAATGAGATCCATGATGACATACTTTTACACGTTTTTCAAGGTATCAAATATTCAAATATGGAAAGTATTCATACAAAATGGAAATTATTCATACCTAACATATCAAATATTTATGTATAATTCATCAAGTATTCATACTTAAGATATTAAGTATTTAAATCCAAAAAACTGGACTCAAATATGGAAAGTATTCATACAAAATGGAAAGTATGAATACCTAAGATATGAAGTATTCATACTTATGATAAGTATTTAAAGAAAAAAACTGGACTCAACTTTTACACGTTTTATACGTTTTTCAAGGTGGTTCAATGATTGAAAAAATTAGTTATAATGGGGGGACGTTTAGGGGACTGAAGTGGGGGGACTACATCTTTACTCTTAATTATTTTGTAATAGTCGGATTAATTATTAATTATTTATAATTTTAATCACGAAGTTAAAATATTTTAATATTTTGTTAATAAATATTTATCTGTGAGATATATCTAATTTCATGTTGAAATTGATCAAATTCTATAGATCATTTATTAAAAAAAGTACATATATTTAATATTGCATATTATATAATAGTATTTATCTCAATTAAAAAATTTACAATACATATTTTTATCCGAAATAAAGTCTAAAAAATAACTTAATAAAAAAAGGGAAGATGGAGATCTGTTATGGGACTTTGCTCTTTATTCACTTTTTATCTTTTCTAAAGGAAGGACAACTACGTACCCTCTTTTTTTTTCTTTTTTTTGGATTGAAAACCCGTAGGCTTGATGAGCTGCTTTTGTTTATTGTTGTTAGTATTGGGATGTGGAATTGTTAGCATGTTATACAAATTTAAATATCTTTAATCGTTTAAACCAAAAATTATGGCATAATCTTCAGCCAACTTATTGAATTTATTGTAAAAAAATTATGTAATAAGTGTTATTTTAAAGTAAAACTATTTTTTGTTTGTCAGACAAAAATACCTAAGTGACTAAAACATTGTTCTTTATGTTAGAAATTACAGTTTAGAAGTTCAGCATTCATACCAGACGTACCAATTTTTATGTTTTTATGTATACATGTTAATCTTGTAATATAAACTTTTTAAGTTTAATGATGGCCTACGGACGTTTTCATTCAAAAGAATATGTTTATAACTTTAGCATTTCAATATGATCTCAATATTAAAATGTTACTGATATGCTTGGAGACTAAATTTTTTGAAATTATTACTATTTTTTAAAAGAATATGATGGCCTACGTGCGTTTTACTGATATGCTTGGAGACCAAATTTTATATTTTTTAGAAATTGTTACTATCTAGAATTTATGAAAATCATTGTTTTTTAATGGTCCAAAATTGTCTAAAAACAACAATTTTATACACATCTTAAAAAATACTAAAAAAAAAATTCAAAAAATGTAAAATTTGGTCTCCAAACACATTTTAATATGGAGATCAAGTTGAACGGTTCAGATCTACTATTTGGACTTTGAAATCACAAAACTGACTTATAAACATACGGTATCAAAATGTGTCACCATAAAATGGTGTAATTGGATCCCTCCTCTTTGTGTATTACTGTTTCCAAAACCTAGTCCGTCTGAAAAAAAAAAAATTATACCCGAATTCTGTATGTATAAATAATGCAATTGTTTCGAAAAAATAACAAAAATTATGCATGAAATTTGGCCGCTGTCTTGTATGCATTCAGCTAATAATTCTGACACAAAATGTCATGCTTTATCAGCCGAATTCAGATTATATAAGGTACGTAGCCCGATCTCGTCAAGTTAAATCCAACCCATTTAACATAAATTTGCATGAATTTTGAAGTGAACTCCTATATTTTGATTAAATTATAGTTTCTTATAGTTTAGCTTTGATTAACTTCATGCGGTCAGATACTGCAAAGAATATTCGATTCACCCCTATCAACCTAAGACACTGACAATTAGCTTTCAAAGTTGTAGACTAAGTAAATTAGATGCAAAATGCATGATTTTTTTGTATTTTATGCATGATTTCAAACTTGGGACAGAATTTCAAGATTCGGTGAGATGAGTCTGCATTCATATTTAATGTGTTTGAATTCTCAGGTGAACATAAAATACTTATCAGAGGGGTGATAATTAAGCAGCTCCAATTTGGCACCTCCTAATCCTACGTAAATCGGAGCTTAGCGAAAATTAATGAAAATTTAAAATTGACAACACTGTATCATGATATTATATCTATTTACAAATTGGGAAAAGTAATATGAAAGTAAATATAGCAGTCTATAAATTATATTTTTGACATCTAAAAAATAAAACAGTGACGAAAAATTATGTTGTGAAAAAAAAAAAATCACTGATGTATGTTTGAATTATGATTCACCACCCTTTGTCGCTGGAAAAAGGAAGAATGTTGTAAATTTGAAGAGTGAACTGCACTGATTTTGAAGCAAAAAAAAAAATGAATCATGTACTAGATGAGAGAGGACACAATTTCTGAACGATAGTTAGCATCTCTCATTATAATTTTGTTAGATATATTCCTTATAAATTTATTCTTCAGGAGGAAAGGAATAAAAAAAGAGATGCATGTGTTGCTACAACTATATTTATTTCCGTGCTGCATTTATGCAAATTTTGGACAATGGTGTCAAGTCAGCTGGAGCATTTTTATAGGTTCAATACTTCAATGTGATGCAAATTGATGAAATTTTCTGGATGGCTAAATTTCTTGTTAGATTTGCTATGAATTTTTATATCTATTTTGATGCCGACTATTATTTGTTGATACAAACAATCTAAGCTGTAAGGTGGTTTGGTATTGAGTTTTTAGGGTCTATTTCTGTTATGTTAGTGTTATTTTGAAAGTTCATATCCAAACTTATGCTAAAGGCATTATTTTGTATATGTTTTCAACTAAAAAATAGTTTTAGAAGTTTATGAAAATATCTTTTACATTTTGTTTAGATTGAGAGTAGAGGAAGGAAGAGGAAATTGGAGAGGATATTTTTTTTCTTAATTAATTTTTATTTAGTTGGATTTTTAGTAGAACATAAGGTTAACAAAGATTACTCATTTAATCTCATTTAATTTTCTAAAATTCATATTTTATTACTCTTCAAATTGAGGCGTAACGAAAAAAACACGACAAATCGAACAAGAAAATAGAAAATATGTTAACCTCCCTTTCTATTTGTAACCCCTTTCTCCTTCACCTCGTATCAGGGGGGAGCCAGACTTTTAGGTTTGGGAGTCAAATTTGAATGAGGGTTAACCATATAAAAATTTTGTACTTCGAATGGGGATTAATTTTATAGTTCTAAAGCATTTTACTCTAAAATATATAAAAATTTATGTATAATCATAAAATTTTTTTAAATAAATAGAGGCAATTGACCCTGTAGCTTCCTACTGGATCCGCCTCTGCCTGGTATGAACCAAACCGGATGTTACAAATAATATACTCATGCTAAAATCATTATTATACACATTCAATCTCAGAAAACATCCGAACCAATCTCTAAAAAAAACGGAGATACAAATCATTTTTCGTTGACAAAAAGAACATCTACCTGTATACTTTTTTTTTTTTATTGTAGGATCACAAACATGGTGGTGTTTTAAAATGAAAAAGGGTTTGAACGTTTTTTAATGGGACAAGAAACAACTCTGTAGTCTGTACCATTTGTATTAGCTGGAAGAACGTGGGTGAATGTTATCAACAATTATACTATTGTTAAATAAATACTTGAAATGATTGGTAATAATAAGTAGTATTCTTGGCGCTTCGGTCATCTCTGTTTTATTCTTTTCCCTTTAGGTGAATCATCGTTTATATTTTTTTATATATAAGAATTATCTTTTAGTAGTCTACATATGAAAATTGGGCCAGATGAACAAGGTAAACAGCGGCCTAATTTATTTTCCCATTGGCCTATTAGTATATAACTTGACCTTAAAAGAGCTGAATAACTTGTATATATCATGTGGAGGTATACATTACCGGAAAAAAAAAATACATATTGTGCAAACGAAAAATATCTGATCCAATCCATATCTGTATCCAAATCCGTCTGATGTATGTTCCGTATTCGTATCCGAAAAAAGAAAAAGAAATATGAATATGGTTTTATCACTATCCGCTCCGTTTTCACCCCTATAACATATGTCATCAAATATATTTGTTTCACGACCATAGCTTTAACAACGGCTATATATCTATGATATAATCGTTTATTATGTTTTAGGATCGTAAAATCAAAAGGTACTAAGTTTTATCTCGTATTAAAGTTTTTTATACGAAGAACATTTATGTTCAATATGTAGCAAGTGAGGAGGGTTCAAATGCCTCCATTTTTCATGCCTCCACCATGCCTCCATTTTTAAAAACTTTAATAACTCAAAATTTAAAACTTAAAAGTCAAAATAAAACCGTTGGATATGATCTACATCATTTTATCTATGTGCTCATAAAAAATTATCACATTTTGATTTTGTTTTATGTGAATCAATAAGTTGAAAAATCAACGTCTAGAAATTATCCATATTAGTGCGTTTTTTACAAGCTCTTGATGACAACCAAACAAAATTGAAATGTCATAATTTTTAACACGTGCATAGATAAAATAATTTAGATCATATCCAACGGTTTTATTTTGATTTTTAAGTTTTAAATTTGAGAGTAGCAAGTAGTTCATTTATTGGACTCGAGAAATTATATTATATACAAAAAATAATAAATTATTTTTATTGACTGCTATATTTGCTAAATCACTGGTAAATTACTAGGCAGTATATACGACAGCTTCACCACTAAAACGCTGCTAAATTCTATTAATCTTTGCTTTCCATTATTTATTATTTTTTATCACTTTCGTAATTTTATAATGAAGTAATTCTTCCGGCAAGAAGTCTCCGAAAATTCAACTTCTGAATTTAAAAAAGGCCAAAGCCCAGTTGAAATTATGGGCTGGGCCAAGGCGGAAACGTTTTTCTTATATTTTTTCGTTCAACAATTTACAAATCAAAGGTGTTTTTCCAGTTCTCTAGTGGCCTTCTTAAATCTTAATGAATAAAAAGATCGAAGGGGCTACCTATAATACAAATCATTTGTTTTCTCTCTGTCATGGATTTGATTAAAGTAAAAGTTGAATAAATTTGGGCGGTACACCTGGTATCATAGTAACAATATATGCGAATAATTCGTGTTTTATTTATTTTTTGATGTTTCTGAATTGAACTCCGAATAAAAAGTAAAAAAATGTATAATACGTTTTATTCGCGAATAAAACGCGAATCATAAATTATTCGTGAGAAAAACGTGAAATTTTTCTTTTATTTTTTTTTTAAAAAGAATTTTGGGTTTTTTTTTTTGCTTCCTTGTTGTACCGAATCATTCCCGAATTATACCCGAATTACAAATTTTTGACCTCACCGAACCAAACTCGAACTATTCATTTGTCACTATGCTTGGTACTACGTCTAAAAGCCCTAAATGCATAGGCAAATTTAGGTCGGGAAAATGAAAATAAACGTCCTCCATGATTTTTTTCTGAATGTACGCAAGTAGTAATGTGATATTATAAAATTATATTTAAAAAAAGAAGAAATCACATTTAGTTCTCATAAATATGGAGGTTGTTCAGTTATGTCTGCTTTGTAGCAACTTTTATACCCTTGATGTGATCATTGTATTGAAATCAAGATTTAGAATATTGGACTCTCATTTAAAAAATTTCCGATCATGTATTCATGTTCTAAATAGCGCGCTATAGCGTTTTCGGACTATAAAAGCTATGGCGCTATAGCAGCGCAATATGACAATAGCGTCATTCTTTTAGCCTTTCCGCTATGACGCGATAAACGCTATTTAAACGTTATATATAACACTTTAAACACATGTTCTCAGATTTTAGGCGTAGTTCTACTATTTTTGAGAAATAGGAACATTCTTCCTATTCTTTATGAAACCAGATAGACAAAAAGGTATTCTGATACCAAGTACAGTTGTAAACATTTGAAATTAACAGAAACATCAAATTTTAAATTTCAAGCTTCTCTTTGAACAGCTTTAGTATGATAATATAAACAAAAGGCAGTTTACTAAATCTGTTATGTTATAAATGTGTTCTTTCAAGCATAGGAACTGGAAAAAAAAAACGAAAAAGGGAGGATAATATTTTACATCAGAATAGCTTGCTGCAGGCTGCAGCTACGCATAAAACAAGATTTTTGTAAATTCTTACAAAAGCAAAATTTCAATTTTAGATAAACTAAATTAAGGTAGTACATACTTGTTTTTTAATTTATCAAAAATTTCAAATTGATTGTCCACTCTCTGATTTTCTGGTAAAATTAAATTGATCAAGATTGCGTCTGTACTTTGTGACTAAATACATTGTTAGAGAAATTATGACCAAACACTATTATATATTCTGTGGAACAGCCTCAAATTTAAACCAAAATATGCTAGAAATTAAGAAAAAGGTCATATATCGTACCTTGTTTTCGGTGAAATCGGTCTCGGTAACCAGCTACTTTGAGTGTGTGCTTGGGCAGTGTGTGTGTGTGCGCGTGCGCGTTCCTCTGAAGATGTATCAGATGTAGAACAGTTTATATGAAGAAGACTAGAGAGAGATGTCCATATGCTGGGTCCTGGTGCATGTGCTTTTCAGTGAAACGTGCAACTGTTGTAAGAATTCTTTCCTTTGCTTGGAAATTTTGGTGGGGTTTACAATAAAGAGGATTGAAGGGTATTAGAATGTAAAAGATAAAGCCATGGTGCTTGTGAATTTTATTTTATCAGTTATCAGTTATTGGCCTGTCTCTAATAGAGCAAAGGGACGCGGGAGTGAAGTGAAGGAACACCAAAATATATGTTAAATTTAGGTCGCATTAAATTGAGGGGCAGGTTGTCTCCGAATGACGAGCGCAAAGTTACCAATGGACTTGAACTTAAGGGTGTGCTCCACAAATAGAAAGGGAAGGGAAAGGGAGGGAACGGGAGGGAAGGGGAGGGAAGGGGATGGAAGGAGTAAAGGAAAGAACTACCTCCAAATCGGAGTGTAAATATTAGAGAGCAACTCTATTCATTTTTGTGTCTTGGCTCTCCTTCCTTTCTCTTGGCTTCCCTTCAAAATTTAAGGTTATGAAGCAAGTAAACATGTTTGGACAATCCGGTCACCCATTCTCTCTCCTCCCCCTCTTCTCCTCTTTTCAGGAGCACACCTTAAGTTGATCTGCCAGTAAATTTAAAATTCATTTCACACTTTCAGGATATAGGTAATTTTATTTCCTGTACTTCTTATCCCGTTGCACCTTATAATTAGTTAATTACAAAAATGAAAAATAATAAAGAAATAATTTTAATTGACTTTTTAATAGGATATTATTGAAGCAACAATTAAAGAGTTATTTTACATATCTTTTTCTTTAACACAATACATACATATGGACAGATCAAGTTTATCATCTAACTACCAATTCCTACAAGTTCTTAAACTAGTTACTATTCAATTCATAACCTTGATTTTTTTAAGGTTAATTCATGACCTTGTGACCGGAAAGGAGAATTCGAGACAGTAACGTATAAGCAAATAACTCTGCACGAGAGGCTATCATGCATTGGATGCAAACGGATGATCGGATAGTGGTAAAATTATATTCGTATCCGTTTTTATTTTTTAGATACGGATACGGATCGGATATTTGACAGATACAGACACGGATCTGATATTTGTAGATATTTGACGGATACGGATCGGATATTTGACGTATACAGATACGGATTATATTGTATTTTATACAATTCTGTTTTGAATTATTTACAATTGCCAAAGTTAAATATGGAGGCTAAAATGTTAGAACCTCATAGATCTCTGTCATAGCAATTTGAAGACTGAGTAGATATATTGTTTATTTATTTGGAGAGACCGAGTAGATCAGTAGATCTATGACAAAAATTAATTGACGATTAAATTTTATCCTAATGGTACCTAATGTTTGAAGAGACTTATATTGTTGTCCTAATTAAAGTATATATGACTCATTAAATGTTTATGACCGAAAGAGATAAAGATAATTCAGACAAGACAATAGTATAGTAACGTAAGAGGAATTCCAGTAGGAATATATATACTATGTGCGTTTTAAATTTCTTTCTTTCATTTTTCTTTTTCTTTTATCTGACTGGCAAGCAACTTGTCCATATAAGATAATAGAAACAGAATTTAAAGACACCCACCAACTTCCATGCCAGTAAAACCCGGTCACATGTCACAACTATCCTACAAACAATTTGAAAGCATCCCAAGTACTCGCTGCAAAACTTTGCACTTACAAAAAAAAAATCAAACATTAAATATTTATAAATTGTTTCATGTCAAGGAAAAAAGTGTAAGTTGATGGGTATCAGAACCGTCCGATGTATTTTAAGATTTGTGCGTACGGATTTTAAAACGCTTCAGATAGCTTTGATGTCCATCAGCTTCTCATTTTAAAGCGCTGGTCGTTTAAAAACTAATTTCACTGATGATTATGATTGATAGATTATTTTAAAGAAATGAGGTTTTTACCGTGTGTTGGGATAGGTCGATAGGACGTGCAAAGTGGACATTTCAAATTGTATATTTCAAACTCTTACATATATACTCATAAATCCTAGTTTATAATTTTTTTATTATAAACAGGTGCAAATTATGAATGTATTCTTATATTTACTTTTACCGTATAGTTAACTGATATAAAATAATTATTAGCCTATTACTAATGAGTCTGGCTAGTATAATATCTGTGTTATATGACACTAATTTTAAAACTTATTTGATAGATTTCAAACGATTAATTTAGACTGTTCAAACCGATTTATTTTATGAGTAATGTGTTTACATGCAATATATTTATTTTTTTGTTAGTTCAGTATGAAGTCAATCGATCAAAAATGTTGAAAAATGAATGCATTAAAATTAACTTAGAAACTTTCACATTTGACCGCTTGACTTGATACTAAATAATTTCAAAAAATTATAAAGTTTGTATGTAAACCCACAATTAATGAACTAGATCGGTTTGAACGGTTTGAATTCACCGTTTGAAGTCAATTTGATAGTTTTTTAAGATTTCATTTTATATGAATCAATAAGTTAAAAGATTAACACCAACCCGAAAATCTATCGATTTGGTGTTAGTATCATTTCAACCTATATAATACCAACTCCAAAATCAATTAAATCGACTTCAAACAATGAATCCAAACCGTTCAAACCAATCTACTTCATTAATTGTGCGTTTACATGCAAAATTTATAATTTTTCGAATTTATTTAATATAAAGTCAAGTGGTCAAATGTATATGTGGGAGATTTTAAGTTAATTTTAATGCATTCATTTTTCAACATTTTTGACACTTGATTTGGTACTAAAATAACTCAAAAAAATATAAATTTTTTATGTAAACATACTACTCATACAGTCAATCGGTTTGAACAGTTTGAATTTGTTGTTTAAAGTCTATCTAATAAATTTTGAAATTAATATCATATAACACTGATATCATAATCCATTATAATAACTCAAGTCAATGCGGGGAATTTTTTTTTTTTTAAATTGATATCATACTAGTCGGACTCCATTATAATAACTGGTAAAGAAAAAAACAATTGCATAATTTGCATTGACACCCCCTAAAGCCGTTAAAGTCTAAGAGCATCTACATCCCAACAACTCAAATGAGTTCCTGAAATTAATTTTAGAATTTCTATTAAGCCACGTCAGCAACAAATTAAAAAGAAAAAATAATTTGAGCCAATTATTTAGTCAGTACGAAATATATAAATAGATTCCCAATAAAAAATTTTACTGCATAATTTCTAATTCTAAATAAAATACTCCCCCACACCTATAAAATCGTATAGTATAGATGCTCCGAGGTCAAGTCAGTGTGGGCCCAACCTTTGTCCCCCGGGTCAACGCAAGTCAATGCGGGGAAATTCATTTGCAACTTCCGGGAAACAACTGACAATAATTGGATTCTGAGTCGGACAAATCCGTTGTTGAATGTTCCAAAAAAAAGGCCCAAATACTCGGCGTAAGCATTCCCTGTGGGGATAATGAGTGAGGCTACCGTACTATGCATAGCACGGTTTGGTCCGTGCTACGGTTTAATATATGAATTTTTAAAATTTTAACAGTCGATCTGAATCGTTCAACATGATTATAAAATGAATATCTACTTACAAACTAAATTTTATATTTTTTCAAAATTTTAACTATTTTTTTAGATAGGTAGAAAATTACTTGATCTAAAAATTCTGGACCATCCAAAAACAGTGATTTTCTACCTATCTAAAAAATAGTAAAAAAATTTGAAAAATTTAAAATTTGATTTGCAAGTACATATTTATTTTATAATCATATTGAACAGTTTGGATCGACCATTAGGATTTTGAGAACTCAAATATTGAGCCGTAGCACGGACCAATCCGTGCTATGCATAGCACCGTAGCCTCACTCATTGTGTATTGATCCTTCGATAAATCTAAAATTAGTTTAGCTGGAGGTAAAGCAGTTGAATAACTTTGTTTGATGGAAGACAGATTAAAAGAAAAAAATAATAACAAATTTTGTAGTTTATTTTGATATTTTCAAAAATAATCAAAGAATCGTAACCGTGCCAAAAAATCTGGCAATAATATACTACTAATTTTTTTTAAACATAACATTATCTAAATATTTAAATATATTGACAATTTTACCCTTCATTAATTATTCCTCTGAAATAAATTCTCTCATATATATTTTCATATGATTTTTTTTCCTTAATAATTATATTTATAGAATATGTAATTTGGTTTAAAATTTGTTTCTCTCTCACACATGACACATTATTATATGATCTTCTTATCTCAAAAGTTAGATTTACAAAATAAGTAAAATATTATGTTGTATTTGTTATTTGTATTTCTTTACATCTTGAATTTTTTTTTAAAAGATAGTACAAGATCGAAATATTTTATTATATTATGAAAATTTAACAACATTGCATACATCAATTTATTTTTACCAGCTCCAAAATTTATTGAAAACCTACATTTAAAAAAATATTTTGACAATTGACATTTTATTTTTATTTTCGCAAAAATCACTAAAGAAACCGACACAATTACTTGTATAAATTAAATGTGAATTGATCATAAAAAACAAATTTAATACAAATTATCATGAATAATTTTAACAATCAGCGTATGTAAAATTTTCATAACGTTACAATAAAAATTTACATCGGTCCTGCTAAAATTAAGTAAAATCAAGTTTATTCCTAATATGTTTTATTGTAATCTGCAATTAGTCCAAAATTTCATACATATTAACTGAAAATTAAATAATTAATAAATAATTGCAATACTGACTATTTTATGAAAATATATTTATAAAAAGTTAAAATTGTCCATACATTTAAATTTTATAAAAACATGATGTTATTAAAAAGATGAGTAGTGTTGATATGTATATGCCTATGCAAAAATCACGTCTAGGAGTAACGGGAAACTATAATTCCCATAAGGTGACAAGGCTTCGTTCATACAACTCACTTAGGGATGGCAAAAAAAATTGTAGCTCGTGGCTCGATCGTGACTCGCATCTGATTCGCTCGCTAATAGTTTGTTCGTTACTGGATCGATTTGTTACCGAGCTAGCTCAGCTCGGTATCAATTTGTGAATTTGTATGAATGTGTGTGCATTTTATACTGTCTAGTTCGGTCCAACTCGGTTTAACTTGGTCAAAAAAGTTTGTAGAATTTATTTTCTTTTTAAAACAAGTTCCAACCAGATCCAGCGAGCCAGCTCGTCAGCTCGTGACGATTTCAAGCTGAGATTTCAGCTCGGACTAAAGTCAGTTCGCTTGTGACTCAGACAAACCAACTCGTGACGAGTTCAAGCTGAGCCCAACTCGTGCCGAGCCAGCTTGTTGGTCACTACTTTATATAATCTGTGTTTACATAATTCAAGGATTAATCAGCGGCAGCTATTTCGCAAAGGAAATATCTAATAAAGAGAAGAAGAAACCTTTTATTTAATAAATAATTAAATATAAAACTTCAAATAAATCTCTAAAAGATATTAAACCAAATTTGAAATGTAAGAAAGTTCAAATTTAAAAATATTTTTTACATGACCGTTTTTTATCCGACACGTGCGGATTTTTTTTTTTTTTTATAAGTCGTTGATTTTTTGTCCGGCTCTAAGAAGAGTCGGATTTTTAAATTCCGTCCTAATTATATTTTTTATTAAAAATAGAGAGAGAAAACGGATTTTCAAACTTCAAAATCGTGACTTGAAGAACCAGACATTTAAATCACGACATGTGTTTTCCTTTTGTTTTCTTCTTTCTCGATTAAATATATGGACGAATTGGATTTTAAATTTTCAGTTTCCTGAATTTTACAAGAGAGGATTTAAATGTTTTTATTTTATGTGTCTCCACTGTATTTTTAGTTTTAAAACATTAATAACTTAAAATTTTAAATTCAAATGCTATAATTATTGAATGTTTTTATTTTATGTGTCTCCACTGTATTTTTAGTTTTAAATTTTAAATTCAAATGCTATAATTATAGTTTTAAAATTTTACAAGAGAGGATTAAATATATGGACGAATTGGATTTTAAACCGTTAAATCGGTTGTTGTAAGCAATCTTATGTGTTGTTTGACTAATGTACAAAACATATAATTATTGAATTTTACAGTTTCTCTATTGGAGATTTATGCATGTTTAGTTGTTACGACCAAAGGTCGATGTAAGTCAACAATTCATATTATGACAAGTTGGCGTAACAAGTTGCGTATGAAGGTCAAATAAAGTCAACGTGCATATCATAACAAGTCGGAACGTGACAAGCTGCACAAGATAATTTTTTGCATGATCTCCTTGAGCTACAATGAATGATTTGATAATTACGATCTGATGAAAGATTCACACGAGTCATTTGAAATGTCGGATATTGATGAAGATCATAGAGATGGAGATTATGAAGATTATGAAGATTACACTTACCATTTTATTTTATTATTTTTAATTTATGTCCAAAAATATAGTAAAGTAGATCTGAGGTTGCTGTTAGTAAGTAATAATCTAGAAGTCAATAATACGATAATTTAATTATATAAAGCTTTGTTCATGAATTGAATGATTAAATGTCATTTTGTTTCCTTGAGTATTATTGAATTTGTGAATCATTTCGAGTTAATGACTGGAATTGTGAAACTTCATAATATAGATGATAATACTCTAAAAGGTCACTGACCGAGGTAATTAGCAGGAACACTAATTATCGCTACATGGTTAGTATGTGGATTAAAAGATGGTCAAGTTTTACAGACCATAGACACAGAGTTGTCATTTTAATCACATAGATACATGTTCCAGGAACATGGTGTTTGACAGACCCTGAATGAAACATTATACGGAATTGTGTTCGTGTCATTAATGCTTTCATTCAGTGTTAAGTTCTACAGTATGAGGTATTCATCTTTCCTAACTAAGAGATGTGTATGTGTGATTGTTACCTAACGCTATCTGTAAAAAGTAGCTATAACGGTAGCTCTTCGGTATACATAGCTTAGCTGAGGTAGTGATGGTCTACCAAAAGTACTATTGTCCCTCGTATTTATTATACGAGTTATAGTGTCACTGGGCCCCTTGATAGAGTAAGAATATCTGCTAGCAGTATGAATACAAGAGTAATCATATTTGATAATCTGCTCAAGATCAAGAAAAGATTAATTTGCAAGGATGACACAAACCTACCTTGAAATTAATCTGACAGCTATGAGACAAAAGAATTAAACACGAGTAAAATAGTTTACTGGATCGTGATATTGTACTGTACATCATCATCTGTGTAATTGGATGGTCATGATGCGTTTTGCCAGATGCCTCTCATGATTATAGAAGTTAAAACGGTTTTAATTCTATTTACCAACATAACACAGATCCTATCGGGTCACACCAATAGGAGTTAATCGGAGAATCTTATTGATTGATTATAAATTGATTATGATCAATAATAAGATGGTTTATAATTAATTATACTTGATATAATTATATTATAAATGTCATGTAAAATGACAAGCAAAAACATTGGTTAATTTATAAACGTGTATGACACGTTGTATAAAAGTTAACCGGTTAGTTTATAAACGTACAGGACACGTTGTATAAATTATCGAAATCAACAACCGCAAGAAATATAATTATTCAGAATAATTATACGGATATTAATTGTGTTCGGGACAAGGGCATTCTGGTCTTTTCAGATTCGTCCTTATCCGCATGACACGTCATCGATCCTATCCACATGACATGTCATCAATCCTATCCACATAAGCACCTCTGCTGCAAGCAGCTTACAAGCACGTCCTTGTAAGCAGCTTGCAGCTAAGCACCTCTGCTGCAAGCAGCTTGCAGCTAAGCACCTCTGCTGCAAGCAGCTTACAAGCACCTCCCTAACCCTATAAATAGAGGGGTAGGGGTAAGAAAATTAATAAGTTGAAAAGTTCGAAAAGTCTGAGTTCGATTCGAATTGGCTCGGTTATCATTCTCTTTCTCGTTTTCTCTCCCAAATAGTGTTGCGGTTTAAACGAAAGTTATACGTAACAGTTACGTATTATCTTTCGAGTTGTTGAATAGTGTTTGCGGGATTTTAGTGAATAGTGTTTTCCCGAAAGTCGCGATATTTCTGTTTTGCCTTTTAGTAAGATCAGAATAACTGCGGGTCGGAAATTCTGCTATTTCGTCTTTTTCTCGTGAATAGTGTTTTTGCGTAAGACCGCGGTTTACAGTATTTCTGGCAAAAGAAATAAACCGCTCTCTGGTTAGTCCTGGTGGATAACCTATAGAGGCACCATATGTTTGGTGCTCCGAGAGAAGTCATTGCTCCGAAAGAAGACATTGCTCAGATCCGGTCTTCTCGCTCGGTCTGCATTCCAATTGTAATTTGGAAACAAGGTATAAATGTTATATAAATTTATTTACTTGGTAAATAGATTTAAGTTTTAGAAATCAATTACGGGAATAGATCTATAAACTGATTAAAATACAAGTAAATACGGTTTTACTACTTTGGGTCTATACAGGATTAATCTGGTATGTAACTCTCGGTTATTATCCGACATACTACTTAATCTATGATCTGAATGAGTAAAGTTTTACTTACGGCTTTTAATCTAAGAAACGGATTGAACAGGTATGTAACTCTCGGTAGATTATCCGACATACCACTTCAATCCTTTTGGCTTGAGTTAGACGTAGAAATTTTTGTTCTACGGTCTTTCCGCAGCTTGAGCCTAAAAGTTAATCAATGGGTTTGGGTAGCCTCAAAACCCAACAGTTGCGACTGCCTGATTCTAGCTGTTGCATAGCTAGAAATTCGAATTCAAAATATGGATTAATCAGGCAGGTCAATAGTGGTATCAAAGCACAAGCAAACCTGGCAAATTCCGATTCTGCAAATCTTGAGATTTGCCTCAGCTATAGTGAAAATTATATCACTATGGGTGTGATCTAAAACCCTATATTTATTTCTCCATTTGAGAGATTCAAAACCACCACTATAAATAGAGGATCGGTTCTTCCTCTAAAAATTACACAGAAAAATAACCTTTGCGCCTTCACTTTACAAATCCTTTGAGGTTTAGCCAGTCTATTGTTTCTTGTGCTTAAACCATCTATATCATTTCCAGCAACCTCATATATACTCCACCTAAATTGATCCAGAGTGAGATTAGAGTGAGAGTTGAGATTGTCTGGACTTAGAGCCTGCGAGCTCGCCTATATCTTTGAGCATGTGTGCTCACCTTTCTCTCTTTGAGCTGTTGTGCTCATCTGTTGTATGTGTGGACCGCAAGAGTGTTGTCTCGTACCGATCACAACTTGTATTTCTTTCTTCATTGGATAATAGAAAGGCACGCCTTTTAAGGTTGCGTTGTCCCGAAAACATAGGTCCATTCTGAGACTGAACTTCGTTACCAACTTCTATGTCACATTTTCTAACTCTACCTATTTACTTTACTGTACTTTAATATTATTTAATTGTTATTTTATTTACAAGTTCTTGATTCTGCCAAGAACTACACTCTAACATACACGTACACTTAGATTTAATTTCTACGTTAAATACTTAGTAGATAGAGTTTAAATTTTAAACAGACCGATTCACTCACCTCTATGTGTCGTTAGGAATAACAAGATCATAATTCATATTGTTTTCTCTGTGCACATGTAAAACAATTACAACATTTTATGTTTGTTTTAATTAGTATCAAGTGTTTGCAAAAAAATCATTAATGTGGATAGTTTATGGACGTTAGTCTTTTAACTTATTAATTCATATAAAATGAAATCTGAATAAATGACAATTTATTATGTGCATGTAGAAAAAAAAAATGTAGATCAAGTCTAATGTTTTATTTTGACATATAAATTTTAAAATTTTGTTATTAGAAAATTGAAAAATAGAGGCACATACAATTAGGCATCTGAACTCTTATTTTAAAATTTGTTAATTTAGAATTTTTTTTTATTAAACGAAAATTTTCAAAAGGAGAATATTTGTAAAGGACAATAAATTCTCGTGTTTTATAGGGAACACACGAGTTCCATTTTGTCTTGGGAATGGGCATGCGTGATCATAGTAACAATATACGGGTATAATTCGTGAATAATTTGTATTTTATTTATTTTTTTGACGTTTCCGAATCGAACTCAGAATAAAAAGCAAAAAAACGTATAATATGTTTTATTCGCGAATAAAACGCGAATCACGAATTATTTGCGAGAAAAATGCAAAAAAAATGCAATTTTTTTTTGTTTTTTTGGGATTTTTTTTTTTGCTTCCTTGTTGTACCGAATAATTCCCGAATTATATCCAAATCACGAAATTTTTACCTCACCGAACCGAACCCAAACTATTTATTTGTCACTGTGTGCGTGATAGACTTTTTAAGTTTTTGCATCAACAAATTCGAAAGTTTTTCTCAGAGCAAACAGTGTCAGCCAGGTCATTTCTCAATCCTCAGGTAATGTAGCGCTTTCAATATCCTGAGTCCCTGACAACTTCTGTCATGGAAACTAAAAAAAAGCAATGTGGCGCTGGGACGGTGGGGCCTAAAAATTGCTACAAAAACGTAGAATCGGAAAATGGAAGTAATGAGAGCCCACACGGCTTCCGTGAGTTCAGCCAGATTTCTGATGCCTTTGAACGTCCTTAAAAAAAAGCACATATCATTTATATTCTGGGAGTAGAGCAGAAAAAATGGTACGGCGGAGTTGGTTCCGTTACATAACGGTGCGGTACATATGTCGGGTTACGTACCGTAATTTGCGTGTCTCGTGCTGTGATAATTTGTGTGTTGTGATCGATTATTTGGCACGTTACACAAAAAATCTGATCACAGCACGTGGTCACGCCAGTCATGTGTAATTAATACTACTCGACTTTGATTAAATGGTGAATCTTGAATAAACTAACCTAAATTATGATCAATTGTTCACGTGAGTTACGTTTGATCACGACGTTGAGTACGGCGTGACTCACATGACGTGATCATCCCTCGACATTTTAGCCATGACACAACACGTGAAAATTTAATTTGATTAGAGCACAACACAGTACAACACGTAATAAAGCTCGTATGTGAGTATGTGAAAAAAGTTATTATGGGCTAACTCCATTTTAAATTTTAATAAAGCTCGTATGTGAGGAGTCCGTATCCTCTAAGATATTTCAAATTTTTCAGTTTATTTAAAACCGGACCTAAATTTCGGTGCATATCCGGAATGCAGGGGACAATATTATTGTGCTTTGAGTTCGTACAAAAAAGATTTGAATAGTCTTTTTTTTTCACATATCAAGTCAGAGTTTAAGATATCTCAGAGGATGTCAATTCCATTTTGAGGTGGAATAATTTTTTTATTACAGTGCAGATTAAATTTGATGAAGAAAATATTCAGCAAAATATATTAGACTGGAACATATACGTTGTATTAGTTATATATTATTAATAGAGAAACAAATTATGAAATTATATTAGAAATAGTAGAAACTACACATTAAATTTACAAGGCTTTTGAACCGGGGGGCTTTTAAATTCGTCCATGTCTCCTATGACACCAATTTTAGTGCTCCATTTTTTTGCATTGAGTGCCCAGAGTTGTGCACTGATTAAGTGCGACATCAGCACCAACATATACAAATATATCAATTTAAAATTAGATAGATTTCATAAAGAATTAAGTAATGTTTGCATCATCAAAAAATTCAAAATTCCTCTTTCAATAAGTTGTTGATAATTGTAAGCAGTTATTGTTTTCTTCGATTATGAAATTACGAGTTTCGCTAATTGTTTCGAATTTATAGCTTGTTAGACGAGCAATGCAGGCCGTCAAAAAAGAGCCTCAAATGTGGATAATTTGTTCAAATATCATGTTCTTTCGCGTGTGTCCAATCTGTATTATTATTTTTTAATTCACTTAACACCAATGTAAAATGGATCAAGAGCGGAACTAGAAAATCTTAATAAGAGTGGTTGAAATTTAAAATACACAATATGTGTGGTGAGATTTGAATTCAAATCCTTACAATCACAAAATAGAGCTCTGATCGCTAGACTACAAGTAAATATTTGATATTTTATTAGAGGGCTAGACTATATAAAACTTATAAAAAATAAAATAAAATAAAATTTTAATATACATAATTAAAATTTTAAAATCATAGAAATGACTAAATTATTTTTGGCTAACATTTAGATCCACCTCTGAAAATGGCTACCATTTTGGCAAGTTAGCAACGCGCTCATTCATGTAATAACGTTTTCAATTATTAGATTTTTTGTATTTATAATTAAAAAGACAGAAAAAAGTGAAAAAAAAAGTTATGCCTGCGGCGAAGTTGGTACAAATTTGGAAGTTTAGGGATGTATGTGCAAATTTCAAGGCTATTTAAGAGCCAAATCTACAATTTAGTGATTATTTAATTTGAAGAGAATGGAATCTCGAAAAGCTACGCGGTTTGGCAGTTTGGACTTCGGAGGAACTAACGGGTCGTTTAGTTAAAGTGAGTACAACTTTACACTTAGAATAACTTTATTAATGTTATAACAGAAGCTTGGAATAACTTTTCCATTTATTCAAAATTTACACATCGAGTATCAAATTTAGCTTAAAATATCGAGGATAATCTATTACATAGTTTTCACATAACTAATCTTTATCTCTAAAATAGAAATTTATGTATAGTTTCCTCTGTTTTATTTTTTTATTTAAAGAGCAGCGGTATATCCAAGCATCTTTTAAATACTTTTCACGAGAATTAGACTTTCTCTCTCTGTAGTGAAACATAGTTTGCGCCACTGCGCTAAGCCAACGGTTCGAAATTCAACTATTTTTTTTAAATAAAGATAAAACAACAAGCTCTCCGTCTTTAAGTGTATATAAAAGACTTCTCATTCGAATTTTTCACTTTGCCACTTCTTATATAGAATTCGGTTCTTAATATTTTTATAATTTATTTTTTCCTTAATGAATACGATTCAAATAAAAATGATTCAGATTGTTGTCATATTAATATGATAGTTGCAAGTATAGCCAGCCGCATAAACAAAAAAAATCAGTACCAGGGAGGTCATATTCTTGCCTTGGTTGTGATGCCAAAATCTAATATAGACAATGATGTATTTTCTTTAAGGTCTTGTGCTTTGCTTCATTCCTTATCCACTGTTGCAGTCAAAATACGGACTAATAGAGAATAATGAACAGCGTTTTCTTGCATCATAAGATAAGAAGGCATCTTGGAACACTTTACTAGGTAGAATGTATTTAAATTAATGAACTCTATAGATGACATTCAATGCTAGATAGTTCTTTAATTGGGCCGATAAATAGCTAACTAGTTCAGCCACGTGATCTATTTGAACTGGGCTCGATCTGAACTCATAATCACTCTTATTGGGCCAACAATTGTTTGGGCCCAAGTGATGGTTCATTCTAATTCTCTTATCACGAGAAACGAGAACACGGATCAGTTGGTTCCACAGCAGTAATTTCCCGTAGCGGATTCTGTAGGTGCAGCGCGTATAACATAAGTCTGACATAAGAACCCATAAGGCCCTACAAGCCTTGTGTTCAACAAGCTTTTCAAAAATAAATGTTGAAGCCCCACTTGACCTATATTCGGCACACTGCTGAAGGCATCGTATCAGCCACGGAAATGATGGTCTCATCGGACGGTCCAGATTTCATGATATCTAGGGTTTTGACAAACCCTAAACATGACCTCCCTTCCCTTATATATTAAAATCGGCCATCACTGCGCCTCCGCTGTTTTCTCTTCCTCCTCAATCTCTACGACGCCACCAAATTAGCAGGTACTAGAACCCTAAGCATAGATCATTTTTCTTTGCATTTTGTTAGATTGGATCGATTTATTGAATCTTGCGTTGAATCGATACAGAGATGTCGGCTGCGGTGGAGCAGAAGGTGGTGCCCGAGTCGGTATTGAAGAAAAGAAAGAGAGAGGAGCAATGGGCTCTAGAGAAGAAGGAGGCGTTGGAGAAGAAGCGCCAGGAGACGCGCGAAAAGAAGAAGGTGATCGTTCAGAAAGCTCGTCAGTACGCTGAGGAGTACGAAGCTCAGGTATCAATTATGTTCTCTATGCTAGCTAGTATAAATTTCTTAGATTGTATCAGTATTTCCAAGCAAGTTAGGTGGCCTAACGGTATAGACTGGGAAATGCGCTTTTGATGTCAGAATGTAAATTATCTGATTTTATACAGGTCAGATTGTTTTATTTCCCACTTCGAAATATATTACCAATCTGTCCAATTATACTATATTGCTTTAAGTGTAGCTACAAAAGAGTACAAATTCCTGTTAGTTTGTCATGTATTATGAAATAAATTCACAGGAATGTTCTTAATCTTGATCCTTCAAATTTTGGATTGAGTAGCTAAACTGTTGTTGTGGTGGTGTTCAATGGGTGACTGAATCTAGTTATAACACACTTTCAAGAGCAAATCAGAAAATTATAGGCTTCTATAATCAAAGTTAAATATGACTTATTTCTGCACTTTGTAGTATTGTTAATAATGTGTAGTTCGTTTCTTATTTCTCAATAGGAAAAGGAGCTTGTCCAGCTCAAGAGGGAGGCAAGGTTGAAGGGTGGCTTCTACGTCAGCCCTGAAGCCAAGCTGCTGTTTATCGTTCGAATCAGGGGGTATTGTTTTGGATTTTCTGTTGGTTGTTCCCCTCTATTGTCGAACTTTAATGAATTTTAACTAATTAGAACTGTCATATCATTTCTTATGTAGTATCAATGCCATGCACCCCAAGACCAGGAAGATTTTACAGCTTCTCCGTCTTAGACAGGTATTGCATAATTTCTAAACAGTTATTTATGGTGCTTAATTATTAATTGATCATTATTGCTATATCCATACTGGTTCTTGTTGGAAGGTGAATGTTGTTTCTGCTTGGGCTTGTATTTAATTCAATAGTTAGGTCTAGTTATAGCTGTTCCCAAGCTCACCATTTACAACTATTATAAAATACACTTTCAAAAGAGCAATACAGCCCCAAGTCTGATTCATTTGTCACAAATTATTGTACAAAAGCATAATTAGTTCTTTATTGTTGTTGCAGATCTTCAATGGTGTTTTCCTGAAGGTCAACAAGGCCACCATCAACATGTTGCGACGTGTTGAGCCCTATGTGACCTATGGGTAATTTCAAACACCATGAACATGTTTCTTCTGGAACTTTTCATATGGAAGAAATTTTCATTAACAAGATATTTTTGGTTGTTGTTAGGTATCCCAATCTGAAGAGTGTCAGAGAGCTGATCTACAAGAGGGGATATGGCAAGCTCAACAAGCAGAGAGTCCCACTTGCTGACAACTCTGTCATTGAGCAGGTACTCTTATTTATGCACCTTTGTAGTTTACCGTGTTCACATATGACCTCTGTTTAATTTGACATATAAATAATATGAGAACATTGTGAGTCAGCTTGTCTGTTTTGTTTACATGAATGTGGAATGGCATGGTATATTTTGTGTGTGAACTTCCTAGAATTTAACATTCTTTTGTGTCCTGGGAATTTTATTCTACTGTTAATGGTTGTTGTCCAGCTGACTGATTATCTTCTTGAGGGGGATTAATTAGACCATTATATAACCATTACCCTCCTATTAAATATTATTTTATTCTAACAATCTAGGCTAGCTGAAGTTGAACAATTACATCAGTAATTCTGTAATATTCAATTAATCCATGGAAAAAGTTTTAAAGTTGAGCATGTCTTTTCTGTAGGCTCTGGGCTCTCATGGCATTATTTGCATTGAAGATTTGGTGCATGAGATTATGACAGTCGGGCCCCACTTTAAGGAGGCCAACAACTTCCTCTGGCCATTCAAGCTGTCGGCTCCACTTGGTGGTCTCAAGAAAAAGAGAAATCACTATGTTGAAGGTGGTGATGCTGGTAACCGTGAAAACTATATCAATGAGCTCATCAGGAGGATGAACTAGGATCTTTTCTTGGCGATATTTTGCATTATCTTTTCTTTAGTCGAACATTTTTGTTGTTAGAATTTTGGTTGCCAAGTTTTGAAGACAAGGTATATTTGTTTGTCATGCTGTGTGCCAGTTATGTTGAGAGGTTTTAAATGGTACAAGCCGTTTGTCTGTGTTCTAGTTTTAACTGTCATCAAATATGAATTTTTTATTTGGAAATGCTTCTTGCACCTATTCTGTCCTAATATGTACAATCTACGTAGAACTTCTCAACGAGTTAAGATACGGATAGTATAAAATCAGTGAAATATATTTATCTGTATTATTTTGACAGATGTTTGGTGCAGGTGGCTAATTGTTAGCATTTTATATACTGCTGATTTCAAAACTTTTATTTTGAAGGAATAACAGGTTCTTTGCCCCCAATCAGTTGTCATATACCATTGTTACTCCAGATTAAACCATGGTGTTAAATGTGCTATTTCTTTTCTATATCTATCGATCTGACCTGAGGCGTACAGGAACGATCTCATTGAGCTTTTGTATCCTACAAAATAAAATAGTGATAGATTGAATTCCGACAACTGACATTTTTCAAATGTAGTTTCCGTGGACAAAATGTAGGTTCTAAATCTCGTCTTTGGATTGTCAGATCTTTTTATTTGAATTCATGTTTGTTCATTCGGTGAGATGTTGTTTCCGTGTACAAAATTTTGCCCCAAATGTACTTTGCATGTATTAATCTTATTAATAATACAAAAGAAAATGTTCCAAAATTTTGGTAAGTAATCACTACAATCCTAGGACATCTTTTTAATAACATCCGAAAATCATTTGGCAGCCACTGCCAAATTTTTGAAAAAATAACATCCGAAAAGGTGAAAATCCTTTGACATCAGGTGATCGTCAGTTCGTCACAACAAAATTCGAAGTGGCCTAATTTCAAATCTCGAAAAGTAAAAAGGGATATTATCATCCAAACTATAACAATATCAAAAAGGCAAACCAACTTGCCACAAGAAAACTTGGTTTCCAATAAAAACCAAATCTCCATCTCATGATGCACCACAAAGCAGCTGATTCTGAGTAGGATTCCATCTACTTCTTTCCCCAAACAAAAAAGATGGAAGTTTGAAACCTAAATATGGCCTCCTTACTGCATTTTGTTGTGCGATGGTTACTTCGAGGACAAACTACAATAATTGTCATATAATTATACAATGCTTGACTTTACTATGGTAAGAGGTGTAAGTTTATTAATAGAATTTCATCTAGAAAAATAGCTAAGAGGCGTAGGTTTATTAAACTAAACAGTACTTTTTGTATGGAAAAGAGCACATGATTTGTTAATAACAGTCACAAGGCAAATTTGGAATCTAAATTGCTTTCATTTGTTGTTTTAAGGTACTAAAGTGGTTTTGTCGATAACAAAGTTTAGACAACTTCGATTCAAATTAATTTGGAAATGCATTGTTCTATAGCTTATCTGTAATTAGATGGATTCTTATAATAGTCACTGGTCATAACTTTAATTTCTCTAGCACATATCATAATTAGGAAATTCTAAGAACCTGTAAACAAAGGGGATTCATGTTTTTTAAAGAATTGAGCACATGTTAGTAACAATGCTAGGTCCTGAAAAATTAGATCCAAGCTAGGTTTGAGCACATTTGGGTATGTACACTCTCGCGAGCATACACAAACATCTTTATTTATTTATTCCTTTTTCTATTCTCAAATTGCTAAGCATTTCAATACAAATCGCCATTACTACTATAAAATTCTCCTCAATGATTGTGAATGCAATCAAGCACCTAGACCTCACCTTCCAAAAGAAAAGAAAAAAGTTCAAAGGATAGAATTACATTGCTCTCAAAGATGAACACAATTGCAATATTTCAACCCGAAACGGTTTACCAACAAAAATCAAGAAAAATAAATCAATCTACTCCGAGTAAGCAACGAGTCTCTTGGAGCAAGACGAACAAGTGTACTTCCTTTTAGTTGTCATGCTGAGCGTAAGACAGCAGAGTTTGCGCGTGCACTCCACAATTGTCGCCGTCACCTCCCCATTACAATACGGGCAGCTGCCGGGTGCCTTCTCCGTTCCGAGGACTCTCTTGTTCTCCATGCAAATCAAACATGCGGCGCTTACCTTCATCATTTTTGTAACAATTGTAGAAGCAGAGTTTTCATCAAGTGAACTAGTTGTTGTTGTAGTATGCAAGAAGAGGTTTTAGGGGATGAAATTGGAAATGTACTTCAGAATAGAAGTGAAGTGTTTGGTTGATACTTTTGGTATGATAGCATACAGAGCGTTTCCGAGTTTGGAGTCTAAACCAACCATTTTAATTGCTTGGGTTGGTGGTTTACTTGATTTGATTTGATTTTTCTCTAGTTAGCTTCCAACTGGAGAGATCTGTATCATGAAAACTTGAACTTATCTTACTTATTTTCGATAGTTTGAGGGTCCCCTGAAAAAAATAAAATAACAATAAAATCAGTGATGGAAGAAAGTTGAGTATAACATTAGAATGGTAGATTTGTTGATAGCTTGTTTATAATAAAAAAAGTTGATCATTTCTTCATTAATGAGCGAAGAAATGACACCATATAAAGTAATTGGCCTATTCCACCAACCAGTAATAAACGCTGTCCTGTATTTAATTTTTTTATACGGTGTTGGCACACTATAGTACACTTGATTTGACCTACGGTACAAAAGCATAAATAATCTGCTCATAAGAAACACATGAAAGAGATTGAATTCAAGCCCAAAAAGATAATGTGATTTAATTCTAATTAAATTGGCACACCTACCAGTACCAGCCTACCAGGTAAGGTACTACCTGTTGTAAGCACATTTCATCACTGAAGCTGTACTATTGTCCTTTAAAACTTTCTATTTTTGATAAAAGCACTTTGCTAAAAAGAACAGCGACAATTTGCAAAATAAAATTTGCGGATTTCTGAGTCTCATAAGAAACAGACTGTGAAGATCATACTTGGTCAAATCAATTGTGATAGATGTAATTTTTTCAAGTTTTTTCTTTCTTTCTTTGTTTTATTTATTTATTTGAAACACGACATACATCTTGCATTCTACGACGACCATAGACGTCTGGTTCAGTCTTTGGTATGTCACATTTCATTAGCTGTCAGGTTAGTATAAATTTCTTTATTCAGATCAAATTTACTTAATTATGTATGATTGCAGGGTCCGGCCGAGATGCCGCCACCGCCTCCGAAGTCCTTTCCTACGGATGCCGAGTTTGGCGCGTTCAGTCTCGATGAGATCGGGGTATTCAAGGAGGATCCGACCGACATGCCCCACCGCCAGTACCACAATATAAGACTGAGATGTCACATGATAGAGATGCCAGTGGTAGCAGGTCCCAAACTCAGCCTGACTTTGGGATTGACTTCGCTGCATCCATCTGTTGTACACCACCGGAGTCTCAAGGCCGACGTATGAGGCAGTCTGGGATACCGCCGAGCGGATACGCAGTGAGGCAGAGGCTGATGTCATTACACTGAGAGATAGTCTGGCCGGTTCGAGCGAACGCCGGAGTACCAGCTGAGCAATAGTCCCCTGATCCGTGGTGGTGATTTTTTGTACTATTTATATTTGGTATACTATATTTGGTGTTTTATGTTTCGTATACTATATTTGGTATACTATTTTTATATTTTTCTAGATATTTTTTCGTCACTAACTTACGCAAAATTACGCTAAAATAAATTACCATAATTACACTAAATTAATATAATGAGAATTGTACTAAAATAAATAAATCATCACGAATATGCTAACTTAAACTAAGTTACGCTAAACGGTAAATACTACAACAATAACAAAAATAGTACAACATAAAATCTAAACGGAAAATACTCAAATAAACCCTAAAATAGTAAAATAAATATAAAAATAATAGTAATAAGGGTACCGGCCAGAAAATGACCGGTAATTGATTAAATAAGGTACTGGCTATTTTCTGGCTGGTAGGGACATTTTTATTAAATCCCAACGAACCTGGGTATATTAAATAATTTGTAATAAACTTTGGATATTAATAAAAATGTCGGTAACTGAACTATGTAATAATATTTATTCAATTTTGTTATTTTTATTTGGTGTGTGATGATTTAAAAAAAAAAAAAGAATGAGTTGCATGTTGACATTTGACTATTGGGCATTATTCCATGAGGGTTAATTAATTAACCATAATTTTCTGTAAAGTGCATTGCATTTAACCATAATTTAATTTAAAGTGAAAAAAAAGTATTCCTTGAGGGTTAATTACTACCTCCCTGTTTGTTCATGACTACAGTTTTCACCGTTTTACGTAACAAAACACACTCTGTGAGTCTCATGGAATACTGTAGTCATGAACAAACAGGGAGGATTTGACTTTCTGTCTAGCAACATATATACAATTAGTTATCATAACTAAACCAAAAATAATTTTGTGCAGAGAGGATTTGACTTTCTGTCTAGCACTCCTGAATTCAACTTGTCATAAATTATTTTCAGCACTTGAATTAATCTTGTTCGCGGATATGATTTCGTCAACTCAATAGGTCTTATGTTTTCAAGCCATCAAACTATTTAATATCCACAAAATATTGTTCTTTTTGAATTTTGATCCTATAACTTTTCACACGACATTGTCTTAGTCATTAGACCAAATTGTGGTTCTTTCAATAGCCACTACTGTTAATAAAAGGAGATAGATCCTTTAAATTTTCTATTTATTTTTGCTCTTTTTTTATATTAATTGTTGGACTAAAATAAACATGTGAAAATGACATTTTTCAAAACAAACAGCAAATGACTATTTTAAGTATCGCAGCAGCAGAAAGGAGGGACTTGTTAGCGTCCTTCCGAGATGTACCAGATTCCAAACCACTCACGTTTTGGGCCCCACGCAGATTGGAGAACATGGGCGAAGTGGAATTCTGAAAAGATGTAGATTTCATATTTCATGTTATTAGAGTGATTCTTGTCAGTTAGAAATTTAATATTGTACTTTTTACCTATTAAATTTTAATTTTTTCACTCTGGAAAATTAAGTCCACGTATTGAGAAACTTGAGGCGTTTGATATCTCAATTGTGGAGTAGAGGAATAAGCTCAATAAACCATAGTCTATCTCAGGCGGTGATCTAGAAGAACAGCAATTCGAGGCGGTGATCTAGAAGAACAACCATTTTGATTCAAGAGAATTTTGCTGCAAAGTAACGTTAACTTGTATCTAGGATTCAACTCAACCAACATCTATAATACTTCTTGGCTCTGTTTATCTTTTCCTATTACTCATAAAGTTAATTATTCCAATTAAGTATAGTCAAAATTTATTTTTTTCGATTATATTTATATCCTTGATGTTGGTCTCTTCCATACATTGATATTCAAAATAAACGCAGGTTGTTCCATTTGTGTATTAAATTTTGCTTGATCGATGATTCACAATCACCAGATCTGGCTGCCCAGTCAAGGCCATCCCTGCAAAAGTAGAGAATTGAGCAAATCTAATGTTAAACGGGAAAACAAATTTGAGGATAATAAGAAATGAAAAAGATATAATATATTAAAGTAATGCATCCATATTACTGAAACTCGTTAGAAAGTTTCGAGATAAGATACTTCATCGTATTTTAACCTGGCCTATGTGAATAAGACAAGATCAGGATGAGGCAAAGAACTTGAGGAGTTCTAAAAGAATCAGGAAATAATGTGGAAATATTTAACCAGGTTCATGCTTCCAGTACGTCCACACATTGTATGTCGTCTGAAGAGTTCTATGAAATTTCATGACAAATAACTTTTTTTCAGAACCACCATCAAATTTATATGTGAATAAGACAAGATGAGGCAAAGAACTTGAGAAGCTCTAGAAAATTCAGGAAATAATGTGGATACATTTAATCATGTTTATGCTTTCAGTCCACATTTTATGTCATGTAAAGAGTTCTATAAAGTTTCATGACAAAGAACTTCCTTTCAGAACCACCATCAAAATTTCTTTTCAGACTTGCAATCGAATACATAAATTTTAAAGTGTGTGAGTTAATTATATGGACAAATAAAAAAGAACTGAAGAATGGAGATATAAATATAATAGAGTAGAACTGAGAATCAGCCTTTGGTACAGTAGCAAAGGCAATGTTCTCAGTATGAGAAGTCGCATGTTGATTATCGGAAAGAGACAATCCTATATAATAGAGTAGAACTAGGCTCATCAGAGAAATGAAAAATAAATTTATTAAAATACTGAATAATAATAGAGTAGTTGGTAGATTTTGTTTTGATACATTAAAAACTACCGATTCATGAAGCAGACGCACATGTTTATTGATTTCACAAATTTCATTAATTTCATCATTCACATAATAATTCTTGATCTTGTGAGTATATTCGGTACTATATATAATAGTCTATGATACTTTAGTACCTTTCATATAATTTTCTGGCATCCTAATTTGCGTAATGAAAGTTGCGGAACTCTTATCTGAAAATAAAAAAAAAATTGCATATGAAACCCTTTAAAACAACCAGGCCATGCATTTGAATATTTTTGCCTTGCACTTCAAATGCTGTTGCAAATAATTTAATTATAAATATTCGGTATTCATTACTTTCTTGTCATTGACCAGAAGATTTGTTCGGCTAATCCTTTAAAGGGATTCTTTAATTTAACCAGAATTTCGTTGGTACTGTATAGCATGGTTTAGCTGCAACCAAAACCACCATAAAAGCCCAACAAGGCAACGACAATGCGAAATAGTTTCATAGTTCTCTTATAAGAGTGCATTTGGATCGTCAAAAATAACATGGGTTAGCACTGTTTTTGAGTTAGTGACTATTCTTCACCACTATTCTACGTTTGGATCACTCTAAAAATAGAGTTATTCCTAGAGTTAGCACTGTTCTTACTAACCCATTCAAATGATGGAATAGTGCTAACCCCAAGTTAGCGCTATTCTTGCTATTTCTGGAGTTGCATCCAAACACACTCTTATTGTTTTGCAATTTCTAATATTCTTTTGACAACTCTACAGACAAAAGTTCTGAAATTCCATTCTTACTCGCTGTTGAAAAGAGAAGCTATTTCTTCTGACTTAAGCTGTAATTAATCATGGTCCTGCGAATAATAATCAATTTAACCATGTAGCCATATTTATGTATGTATCAGCATTCATATTTTCATTATGTATTATCATCAAATCTATTTCCTGCTATTAGAGCATCTCCAACCCAGCAATCCGTAAAAAATTAAAAACAGCTGTAAAACACTATTTAAAAATTAAGTTCATTTTAATTTCTTAACCTCTCCATCCCAGAAATTGGGCCAGAGCCAATAGGAAAAAGAACAAAGGAGTCAGAGCCAATAGGAAAGAGAGAGAGTATTAGCATGTTCAAAAGAAATCATTTACTTTATAAGTAAATTTGTTTTTTTAGAAATTGGCTTACAACCCAACAATTACATTAACAATTAACACATCAGATTAGCAATTTAAAAACAATTACTATCTCTGAGCTTTTTCTCACTACCTCTTAGCAATTTAAAAACAATTACTACCTCTTAGCAATTTAGAAACATATAAGCGTATTAGTCGACAACAAAAAAAATCGTTCATTGCTACCTCTGAGCTTTTTCTCGACTGCTGCATATTATAGATTTTGGGTTAATTGTTGTCATATCCATCAAAATTTCAAATATTTAATTTATTATCAAATGTGAAAATTACTTATTACTCACTAAAAGCAAATAACCGTTCTTATTTTCCCATTAAAAAAAGAACTTTTCTTATTTTTCCTTTCTTTAATTTTATTGTAAACTTTTATTTGAGCTTATTATTAATTATTACTTAAATTTTAAACTTTCATTAATTTTAGCTCATTTGAAGAAAAGGACAATAATAAAATGTTCATAATCAGTTTAAACAAAAGTTTCAAATCAAATGAAATAAGTGGGACATAAGAAAGGTTAGTTTGTTTTTAACGAGAAAATAAGTAATTTTCAAATTTCGATGAAGAAATTGAATATTTATAAACTTTTAATGGGTTTGACAATAATTATCTCAAAGATTTTTGCGTGTTTATAAAATTTTTGAAATGAAAGGTGGAGGTCCAGCCTACCAACTTCCTTCAAACTCTTGTTTATATTACAGAGAATTTATTCACTTGATGAGTTTCGAATCCATAACCTCTCACATAGGAGTCATATGCCTTTGCTATTTGACCAAAGGCTAGGTCTTGCGTGTTTTATAACATGAGATCATGAGAAACTGATATTTGAAACTTTGTTTTAAAAAAAAAAATTTTTTTTTAAAAAAAAAAAAAGAAAATTTGTTTTCTTTTACTTTGTAATTGCATTGCATGATGACAAAATGACCAATAACTATTGTTGTTTATCTATAAATCAGTTTTCCACCGCAACGGTCGGTCACTTAACTAGTGTGTCCAATTGTGCCTTCATTCACAGTACCTACTGAAAAAAAGTTGCGTTGCTTATTTGCAACAACTTTTAACTGATGCTTAATACTTCAGCGGCAAACGTATCTATACACAAGAGATTTTTGCACACGGGAGACAACCTGAAGAGAATTCAGGCACAAATCTTATCTGAGCACGAAGGCTCTCCTGGATACTTCTGTCTTGTCTTGATCAAGCACTGATTTGAGTCAATAACAAGAAATTATGCAAGCTCACAATCTACCAATTTGAGTACGAGTATAGAAATCCTGCAAGCTCAATATATATCTACCGGTACAGATGTTGCATGTATTGGTACAAAACTATGTAACTGGTTTGTCCTGAATCCTGATTAATAGAAATATCACCTTACGGGCTTTCAACAAATAAAAAATTAAAAGAAAAAAAAAAAGCTACTGAGGCTATTCCTACGCTGCTTCCTACTGACAAGTACCGCAGGCACAGTAGATTTCCAAAGGATAGTAAATTCATTATTGGGCACAACACCAAAACCTGCCTCAGCTACTGTTATGAAAGAGAGAGGAAAGAGGAGGATATATTTGCCAATTTTATTTTAAAATAATTAAATAAATAAAAGTTGATAGAAAAATAATGTTACAGATTCTTAATGCTATGAAATAAAATTCGGCAATTTGTAAATTGTTTGTTCATAGTGGGGCCAGGCGGCCAGCTAAGCTAAGCTTGGTTTTGTTTGGGCTTAAACAGGCCGGGAGGCCCAAAGTAACTTGCTTGCGCAAATATGTAAATGAAATTTTCACCACCTCTGGCTCTTGCTTAGAGTGGGAAAAACGTGCCGTGCCGTGACTAACAAGCCGTGACTTTGGTCACGTGCCGTGCCGTGCCGTGATCAAGTTAATTTTTCACGTGCCGTGCCGTGCCGTGACAAAAATTACGAGGGGTGGTCACGGCACGCGAGTCACGCCGTGACTAAGTCGTGCCGTGACCAAAAGTGCCGTAACCAAATGTGTCGTGACCGGTTACGTTAGTCACGTTTAATCGCATTTAACGTTTTTAAAAAAAAATATGAAACGATTCTTTAAAATTTAAAATGAAGAATTAATGTTGAAAGAAATTATTGATGCTAAAAACATATTTTTTTGTCCAGAATTTAGAATTTAACATAAATTAATGTCGAATCGTGACTGACGTGTCTACCGTGCCATGACTCGCGTGTCCCGTGCCGTGCTGTTCCGTGTTCCGTGTTCCGTGCCGTGTTCCGTGCCGTGCCGTGCCGTGACCAAGACAATTTATGTGCCGTGCCGTGCCGTGTCTTCTTTGCCAACTATTGGTCACGCCACGCGAGTAGTCACGGCACGGGACACACGAGTCACGGCACGTAACCGACATGCGTGCAGTGCCGTTCCGTGCCGTTACCGTGCCGTTCCGTGACGGAGCCGGCTCCGGCGTGCCATTTTTTCCACTCTACTCTTGCTCATGTCCGCTCAGAAACCCTAAACCAATACTTGCTTTGCGAGTGTTTCCTCTCTCCGGTTGCTTCTCAAGTCTACAGGTACCAAATCTCCATTTCGATTCAGATACTGCAATATTTTGATCTCATCAGATGGTTATTACTTGCTCTTTTAGTTACTGAGTATTTCGTATTTTAGCTGTTATTGATGGTTCGATTTATCAAATAAGTTAGTATATCTTGCATTCTACTAAATAGGATTTTATTGAAAATGAATTGATTGTTAATAGATTTTGTTGTTGTGGAGGCCTGATGATGATGGATGGAATTGGTGCAAGCTCGTGGATCTTGAAAAAAATGTGTTCTGTGTTGAAACCCGATAAGAATGTACAACGGTTATTCCGCTTTTCCCTCTTTTCTCTTCGAAACAGGAAATTGTTATATCTTTACAAAAAGCAGGCCGAAATAAAAAAAAAAAAAACGAGGGCATTTGTGGATTTTTTTTTTTAATGGAGGATATTAATAAAAATTTCGGAAAAGCAGGACAGGCAAAAGAATGTGTTCTGATCCAGTGTTGTACCCTACTGTGCAGAATGAGATTTACATCGTCCATTTAAACCTGGCACAAATCTCAAAGCGGACCCCCTAAAATGCAGGGGTGGAGATCCTCTAAAGTAACTCAATTTTTTAGTTTGGATCCTAACCTTCCGATCAGAATCCCGGCGAATCCGGTCCGAGGTGGAATGTATAGGGTCCCTTTAATATTCGTGCCAGAGCAGATTGGACGGTCTAAATCTAAGCTCAACATTTGAGTTACTTTGGGGGATCCTAATTCATAATCCAAACAGGCACCGGAATGATTTGGCTCGGCTGGGAGTTATCCTATCTCACCCCAAAAGAATAGGGTTAATTGCTTGTGTTGTGCCCATCAAAACTTTCAAAATTTTCCAGTTACCCATGAAAATATCCTATTTTGATGGATACGGAAAATCAATGTACATTCCTATATGGATCCAGAGAACAGTGTGATGAAATAATTATACAATTATGAGATTTACTGAGGGTCTCGACAAAACAGTCTATATTCTTGTTTTATTTGCTGCTGGTGTTTATGTCTGGATACCTCCATTTGCATACATTCACAAACTAGATGAAGTTCCTTTTGGTTGCTCAAAGTTGCAGATTTTGATTATAGAGTTATTGCTATTATATGATTAATGGATTTATTTCTAAAACAAAGTATTAGACCTTAAATTCAATGTTTGAACTTTCTGAAAAGAAAAATAATTTTAAAGAAATCTTTTATGAAATGTTGATCTACTTTTTTTTTTTTTTTTTAAATGATAAACATGCATTGTATTTGTTTTGTGGTGAAGACCCAGTGATGGAATTTACAAGTATAAGAACAGAATTTCTGAATAAGAATGTTCTCTGTTGAAGCCCGATAAGATGTACTACAAAAATTATGGTTGAGGGGCTGATTGGCAACCCTTATGCTTGCACTAGCATTATGAAGTTGTGATGGGTATAAATCACTACTTTCGGATGGTTCAAAGATTAGATCATGTGTGATTTTCTATCTATCTAAAAAAATAGCAAAAAAATTCTAAAAAATGTAAAATTTGATTATACGGAGATTTATGTTGGAACGGTTCAGATCGGTTATTTGAACTTTGTTAACAGAGATATTGATCCATGGCATGGACCGTTCCACACTTTTTTCATGCGCGAATCTGAACGAAGACCAACGGTTGGGATCGGAATAACAGGTTCCTGTTATAACTTTGGAATAACAGCAGATTGATTTCCCTCTAGATATAAATTTCTATTTTGTTTATTACCAAGTGAGAAAAAGGTGTGCTCCCGAGTTTGCAACTTTCTTTTCTGCCTCTCTCTCTCTCTCTCTCTCTCTCTCTCTCTCTCTCTCTCTCTGTACAAATGGATACATGTATACATACACACATGCACATCATATATACATTGAAAAAATAGCAGAATTTTTTATTTATAGAAATAGCAAAAATAGTGACATGTTTATGGTTCGGGAATAATTCGGGGAGATCCTGGAAAAGAATAATATGAGTATTATTTGGGAACCTTGTTACGATGCCTATCTGTGACCATTGGCGGTTGATGTAAAATGAAAAATATGTTGTGGCTGGGATTTGAGTCCAGGTCTCCATGGCCACAACTTGGAATTCTAACCACTAAACTACAACCATACATTTTACATTATATGAATGGTGAGGTAATGCAGAGGATCTGGACTCACAGAAGTGATACATTTTGCTGCCACAGTTGCAAAATGAGCCATGTACATTATTATATGGGCCCCAGAGAACAGATGTTGAAATAAAATTATGAAGTTTGCTGAGGGTCTTCCCAACACTTAGTATATGCTTCTTGGTTTTGTTGAATCCCTTTCCTTTTGCTTGATATTGTTTCTTATTTTAAATGATTTTTCATTTATTTTTTTGCCGCTGTGAGGGACTTCTTTATCCCTTTTTAGCTAAATTTTGTATTTGTCTATAGTATCAGCACATAATTTTCTTAAATTACTGTTTGCTACGTTGACCTCGAGGATGCCAATGATACATTATAATGCACACATACTAGAAAGCATTTTCGTAATTTCTTTATGTCGTCACTACCACTAAGCTATAATTTCGCTTTTGCTGTGTCGTCTCTATGTTATAATCCTTTAATTTTCAATTTTGCTTTTACTGCTCACTGTTACCTTTCATTTTTGCATTGTTGTTGGGTTAATGGTTTTCTGTTTTCTATATTTGATAAACTCATTTATTTTCCTAAATTACTGGCCAATGATGAAATTTATTTTCACAAGAGTATCTCAAATCCCCTATCACAGTTTTAGTTGATGAAATTTTCTTCTCTTTCCTCCCTTTCACCACACCCACTAATCTCCATCCAAACAAGGTGAAATTTACAATTTATAAATTAACTCTATAGAGACTTGGCATTTTGAAATAGTAATTCTAACCCATATAAACTGTCTGAAGACCCAATAACATCCTTCTTCCTTTTTTTCCCTTTTTTCTCATTTGAAAGTGTCCAGTTGGAGATTTGGTGTGCATGACCTGTAGTTCTCTTTCTGAACTTTTTATTTATTTCTGTATATCTTTTATTTTGTAAATTTTTTATTCAAGTTCTCCAATTTTATAACATTATTTGGGGAAGCTGGAAAATAATAGTAATACAGCATTTAATGATTTGTGTTCTAAATCACTCTTAATTGTGAACTATTACTAAAAATTTGCTACTTGGCATATATAGCAATCCTGTCTTTGCTGGTAAATTTATCAATGACAGTTTTTTGTCTTAATAAATTAGCTTATTCCGTTGTAATTCAATTTATGAAAATAGTAAAGATCTGTTCTTTGTATTTTGAGCACTGAAAAGTAAAGGTCCTTGGTTATTTGAATTTCTCCCTGAAATCCTGTATAATCTCCAAATTCAAGGCTCTATGATTTCTGTTTTCTTCTAAATTCTATTTGTGAAAAGGGCTTTGAATTCTTAAAATGCATAATATGAGGTATGAACTGTAAGTAGTATAAAATTTATGAAGAGAATCTTTGATCTTCATAATCTTAGATCATCCTGGAAGTGTCAATAAAGAAAAATAAGTTTGTTTCAAGTATGCATTTGAGTTATTTCAAGAAAAAAGGAAACTGTGACTCTTGAGGCCATTGTTCATCATTCAGATGGTTGATCCTGATATTTATTATGCAGGTCTACTACTGCAGTTTGAAGTTGCATAGTTTCCTCGGGTGTTGAAGTGATTGTTTTGGCAGGGCAAATCTTTTTCATTGGCTAATTTATAACTTATCATGGTAGCTATACATTCTGTTCCATACAATTTAGCAATTTGGTCTATTCACATCACATGTTTTTTCCACTGTGCATTTGTAATTTTTGCATCTATGCAAGTTAATCAACCATATTCCGTGAAAAAACATGTGATGTGAATAGCAGTGTTGTGGCAGGGAATTTGACAACCCATACTTGGAAAAAGAGGCTGATACCTCATCATGCACACCATGTGTTCGACAAAATTCCCCACTCTGTTTCTGAACACAGCAAAGCGCACAACTTATACTCTTAGAAACCTCCAAGAAATGGCTAACAGCATAGAATCATCACGCCCAAATTGTGCCCCAGTTACTGAACTTGAAGTAATTAACATGATTCGGCATGAACCAAATACCTCCCGATCACTTGCCTACTTTAATTCTATCACTTCCACCAAAATTTTCAATCATACCCCTCTCATGTACCAAGCCATGATCAAGAAATTATGTCGATCTTTTGAACTAGATATGGTCCAATACCTCTTACAGCAAATGAGGCTAGAAAAGGTACCATGTAGAGAAGAGATTATGATTGCACTCATAGAAGCTTATTCTCAAACAGGTTCTGTGATGCAAGCCCTAAAAACCATTTACCGTGCAAATGAGCTCGGTTGTAACTGTACTGTTAGGATATACAACCACCTTTTTGATGCATTGCTTAAAGAGAACAGATTTAGCATGATAAGCCCGCTGTATAGCGACATGAAGAGAAATGGGATTGAACCAAATGTTTACACGTATAACATCTTGATCAAGGCCTTGTGTAAAAACAACCGTGTTGAGGCAGCACGGAAGCTTCTTGAAGAAATGCCCAAAAAGGTGCTTTGCAAGATGAGGTAAGTTTTACTACGGTAATATCTTCTCTGTGTGGATTTGGTCGCATAAGTGAAGCCAAGGATATTTTGGTAAACCTACCGCCTCAGGTTTCCTGTTACAATGCCTTGATACATGGTTTATGTGGGAGCTTTAGAATGATGGAGGCCTATGAAATGCTCGACGAAATGTCTGAGAGGGGTTTACAACCTAATGGCATTACCTACACAACCATGATTGGAGCTTGTTGCAAAGTTGGGGATTTGGCTATGGCTTGTGCAGATTTTAGGTCAAATGTTGGTCCGGGGATTATGCTCAAATGCTCATACCTATACATCATTAATTAAGGGTTTTATGGAAAAAAGGCAAGTAAATGATGCTCTCCGCATGTGGGATTGGATGGCACATGAGAGATGCACCCCAAATGTAATCGTCTATAATGTATTAATTCATGGTCTATGCTCTAATGGTATTCTAGAGAAGGCCATGTCGGTTTTGAGCGGCATGAAAAAAGACGGGATTTGTCCCAATGTGAAAACATATTCTCTCCTAATTGACGGGTTTTTGAAAATTGAGGATGTGTATGGTGCCAAGAATGTCTGGCAAATGATGTCTCGTAATGGTTGCAAGCCTAATGTCATCGCATACACATGCATGGTGGATGCATTTTGCAAGAGCAATTTGTTTGATGAGGCATATGATCTTATGATGACCATGAAAATGGATCATAATTGCCAGCCCAATACTGTGACATATAATGCCTTAATCAAGGGTTTATGTGAAAATCAACAACCAGGCCGTGCCATCAGATTGTTGGCTGAGATGCGTAGGTGCGGTTATGTACCAAATACGCGTACCTATAATATTTTGCTTGATGGTTTTCTCAAGGAAGGAGAGCATAGACAAGCCTTCGAATTATTCAATGAGATGCTAAATGCCAAAACCGAGATTGATACTGTGACTTACAACACTGTTATACATGGCCTTTGTGTGCTTGGTTTTGTAAAGGATGTTCTAATCTTAGTAGGAAAGATGATAATTAACGGGCTTAGACCCGACCCGCTCACTTTTCATCCAATTATCTACTCGTATTGCAAAGACAATGACGTCATGATGGCATCTCGAATTTTGGGTGCAATGGGTGCACGAGATGTTACAGCCTACACCATGCTTATTTCTGGGCTCTGTGGGGTGAATAGGTTGGATTGTGCAACTGTGTACCTACTAAAAATGTGGCATGAGGGGATTTTGCCAAACTACCCCACATGGAGTGCGTTGATACGGGCGGTTTTTATAAACTTCGGTTGGCTAGGGTCAGCTCAGCTTGTTGAAGATTTATTTGATGAATTTGAGTGATGCCCAAAATTGTTTCATAGTTCATTGTTGTAGCCAGTAGTCAATTCAATTTTTTTTGTCTTAATTGGTACATGTAGGGTTTCTTATTTTTCTTTTTTTTTTTCATAATTTTATTTTAGACTAATTTGGAGCACCACATGAAATAAATAATAAAAAGCACTCCCAAGAAAGAAGTAAGGATTCTCTTGAAGTTTATGTTTCCATATGCATTATAGATACTAACTATACAATGTGCATAGTCAAGCAAAAAACTTGCATTTTTTTTTCCTTATATATAGATTGCTTTAATCTCCTTACAATTGCTCATCTTAATGAAATAAAATATTATTTCACTTTTAGTTCCTTTATTAATAAAAGTTGTTGGTTTATGACTAATTTTTTTTTGTTCAAATAGTATGAGAATTCTTGTAGCAGATTCTTCCTGCAACACTTTATTGATAAATCTTTACAGAATGCAACTTCTTACTGGTAAATATTAGACGACACATGCAACTGAGTTTTGTACATAGATCTTAACTTTCAACTGAGTTAGAATTACAAAATAGAGAAAAATTTATTTTGACTATATACATAATCTATAAACTCAATTCTACCCTTCAACAATGCAATAAAATGTTGGTTGAAATAAGCAAATGAACCAAAAAATAATATATATGAACTAATATTATTTACCCTGTGGATAAATACATCAATAACACATAAATAAACGCTACTGTCGTGTATCTGCGAGGGTTAAAATGACTATTGCCGAGGGTCAAATCAACAATAACATGTAAGTATCTGTAAGAGTAAAAATGACTATTGGTCAAATTAACAAGATATGTGAATATATGCAAGGGTAAAAATGACTATTGCCTAAGGTCAAAGTCCACAGTTTGACAGGTTTTGCATACAGCCCTTCACGCGGCTGCGAAATGGATCTTATAGTTTTTTTAGACTAAATATGATTTTGTTACTTCTTGGCTTCTTGCTCCAGCATTAATTATTCTATCATATATTCATATAGTACGTTCTTTAATTAAAAACAGGGTTAAAGACATGCAAACGAGTCCCTTGTTATAGCGTGCGAATCTTTTTGGTTGGATCCTGGTTGTCTTAAAATAATCACGAGATTACTCGGCGTAAAAGAATTGGTCCGCTTATCATAATTCTAAGCTTATAATATTTTTCACAATAAAAAACTGTAAATATTGACGTGTCAGTTGTAATTTTAATTATAGATATGTGTAACATTTGTTAACTTAGTAATAATTTGTCTTAAAATGTCATATAAAATTTATAATTTATTTCGTAAGTGGTATGAGCATGTGCAATTATATATGTTACTATATTTGTTTTGAAAATTATTATTTTTATCACGTTAGCGGAATTAAAATTATAAGAATAAAAGTATTTGAAAATTAATGTGAAGAAATTATTAAATTAATAATGCAAAGATTGTTTATTCTCTTGTGAGGCGGAAAAATATTACCAGCAAAATGAGTAGCATGTTAGGCGTCAGTTAACCATTGCAAGTACTATATTTTATTTTTTAAAGGTGAAAGAACAGGGGCGGAGTCAGACTCTCGAATAATGTGAGTCAAACACATATGGAGTCAATTATATAAAAAATTTCGAACTATGAGGTTAATTATGTAAAAATTTTATGTGGAGAATGAAAATTAATTTTATAATATCATGATATTTCACATAAATAAAAAAATTATAAAATTAAATAGAGTCAATTAATTCCAATGAATTTTTTTTAGATCCGGCTCTGTGAAAGAATATGTTTTAGCCTAGTATTAGCCCAGTAGGAACAAGTATAACACAGACTATAATTTCAAATGTAGAAACAGCTGGCACTCGCCTCACCTAACGGCTAATTCGTAATTGCTGACAAGTCGCCGCAACGGTCAATACGAGATCATGCCACGTGGGTCTAGTTTTGTTATTTTAATATTTTATTTTCTTGCGCTCCTCATCTGGTTGAATAAGGGATTTCGATTGAAGGGTATTATGGTCATTCGCCTTCTCTAAGTGTGAGCGGTAAATTACAAATGGACACTGTACGAAGATTTACGGTCCGATGAGTAGCGAGAAGCCGACAAGTACCAGATGACCCACTTGAGCAAACTTTTTTCTTTTTCATACGTATATATTTTAGTTAAATTCGTTTTATTTTATTTTATGATCTTAAAATTATTTAAAAATTGACAAAATTATCTTTTAATTTGGAAAATTATGACTTCAGATAAACATGGTAAAAGTACCGACAACTGGAGTTCCATACTTCAATAGGCAGCTATTGCCATTATAGTAAACTTAAAGTTTTTCTATTAACAACTAGTTTGCGGTAGAACATATATTTGACTGCACCTGGAGTATAACGGCTCTAAATTACTCCCAACAAAATAATCAGGCCGAACCGTTGAACCAATTTTTGAACCCTCGAGACTCGAATTTTTGAAACTCAAGTCATATGTTTTGGCCGTACGACTTGGTCTATACATCGTTGATGCGAGCCAAGTTCATGCAGATCCTTATCCAATGGATCTGGGAAGATGCGATCCTGACCGTTCGGAACTCGATTGTGGCACCAGAGTTACGTGTCATGGTGTGTCTTATTATTGACAATTTATCCCCATTCAGATTTACCTTGGAAAAGGGTTGCTTCTTTGTATTGATTGTGGGGTCTATGATCCCACATGAAATGCTGCACAGCACAGGGAACTCGGTCTCGATCCCGCTTATGGGCCTCTACAAATACGAGCCGCCTGAGAGGGGGCCACGTCATCTCCTCTCTAATCTCGCTTCCAATAATTGGATCTGCGGGTCTCTCTCTCTCTCTGATCGATCGAAAAGTAGAGTTCTTCCCTAAATTTTCTCTATCAAGTGAGTGATTCTATTTCCTTTTCTATCTCTGGTCTACTTAGGTTTTTCTCTTGTTAGGTAGTCGTAAGTTCTTCTAGATTGTTTAGTTACTGTGCCCGAATGCGATTGAAAGATGAGGAAGCTAGTTTTGTGGATTTTTGGACGATCTTTCTGTTTGATAGGTTGGTTTTATTGTGCTGATTGTTGGCCAATTGAATTTTTGGTGCTCTTTTCTCACGCGATTTGAATTAGGGTTTTGTCGAGTGTTTTTTTGGGATCCGAAAAGTGTTGGCAACAATTGCTTAGATAAATGGGGTTTTTAGTTTCTAACTATGTAAGTTTTAAATTATGAACCGTTTAATTTGATTTTTGGAGGGCACTAAAAAAATAGGGTTTGGTTCATTTCTCTATCTTTTTTCCCCGACTTAAAGAATTTCAATAGTCAACTCCTAGCTATGGACTAACATCCGAATATTATAATTGTAGGTTATAGTGGTAGGAAAGATCTGTTCTTTGTATTTTGAGCACTGAAAAGTAAAAGGTCCTTGGTTATTTGAATTTCTCCCTGAAATCCTATATAATCTCCAAATTCAAGGCTCTATGATCTCTGTTTTCTTCTAAATTCTATTTGTGAAAAGGGCTTTGAATTCTTAAAATGCATAATATGAGGTATGAACTGTAAGTAGTATAAAATTTATGAAGAGAACCCTTGATCTTCATAATCTTCGATCATCCTGGAAGTGTCAATAAAGAAAAATAAGTTTGTTTCAAATGCATTTGAGTTATTTCAAGAAAAAAGGAAGCTGTGACTCTTGAGGCCACTGTTCATCATTCTGATGGCTGATCCTGATATTTATTATGCAGGTCTACTACTGCAGTTTGAAGTTGCATAGTTTCCTCGGGTGTTGAAGCGATTGTTTTGGCAGGGCAAATCTTGTTTCATTGGCTAATTTATAACTTATCATGGTAGCTATACATTCTGTTCCATACAATTTATATTGCAAAGATTGAGATATAGGTTGGTAGCTACTGGAACCCGGTGGGTACAATCAGGATCTATCTGGGTTAACTGGCATAGTTTGAGACCTATATTAAAATTGTTCAAGCAAACCACAGTATTGGTTACTTATTTAAGTTTACCGTTAATTGTGCAATAAGATTTTTTAGTTCTTCAACTAGATTAGGTCTAATCCAAATCAACCTTAACCATGTTTGAGCAAACCAGAGAAGCCTGAAAGAGGCCCCAAAAGAAAATGATAATGACTTAAAGAAGCTGATGGTCAAATGTAGTCCATAGTTTCCATAACAAGCATATCATTCTGTTAATTACAAAATCTGCTGTAAAATTGAAGGCTACAAATGAGAATCTGCCACCAAATGTGATAAAGCAACTTGCGAAAGAGCTGAAGAACCTGGATGAGTCCCCTCCTGAGGGTATAAAAGTCAGTATCAATGATGACGACTTCTCCACCATTTTTGCCGATATTGAAGGCCCATGTATGTGCTATTTTTTGTGTGTAAATTATTTCTTACATAATTATACCCAAGCTAAAACATGAAATTACCTAACCTCTTTTCAAATATAAACATGTCCAAAGTCCAAACTTGTCAGAAGGAGAGTTCTTTCAGAATTTTCCTTTAGCTAATAATGATAGAGAAAATGCATGTGTAAATTTTCAATGCTTTTTAGGGGTGCATGTGATATTTTGGTTGAAAGAACGAAAATATATTAATCCTTCTTGCTGGGATTTCTTTCCGCGGAATACTATAAAATATATTAGTCCTCCACAATGCTTTAGTGGAAAGAAAAACAAAATTAATTGATCCTTCATGCTGGGATTTCACTACAGTGAAGAATATAAAATGTTTATGTATCGTAAATTCTAAAGTATTATTTGCATGGTCCAGCTGGAACTCCTTATGAAAATGGGACTTTTCGCATGAAGCTGTTGTTGTCTCATGACTTCCCTCAATCTCCTCCTAAAGGTGCCAAATTTTCTGATTCTCTCTTTTTTCTTTCTTCAACTCATGTTATGGTATTAAAATTGTACATCATAACCTTCTATTTAAATTATCATCTTCCATTGTAGGTTACTTCCTGACAAAAATCTTCCATCCCAATATAGCAACAAATGGAGAGATTTGTGTGAACACTCTTAAAAAGGACTGGAACCCTAGTCTTGGATTGCGCCATGTTTTGATTGTAAGTCAGAAGCTCTCTCTCTCTCATCTCTCACACACATACACATGCCTGCATACGCTCCCCTAAAATTTTTAAGGTATCTTTCTATGGCTGAATCACCACTTTGTCCAACTTTCACTAGTTCTTTGTTTTGGTAAATGATGTTTTGTTCCTTGCTAGATAGCAGATTTGGCTGTATGGGAAGATTTCTTTAAATATTTAAAAACAGGTCTTTCTATATTGAAAGAAGTATGTCACCATGATAGTAAAAAGTATGTATTTTATGAAATACTGGACCGACACTCAACATGCCATTCTTGCTCCACAACAAAAGGATTATAATTCACAGAAATAGCAAGATTTTAAATAATTATTTTTGTATTACTTTTTCTATAGGTGGTGAGATGTCTGCTGATTGAACCTTTTCCTGAATCAGCACTCAATGAACAAGCCGGCAAGATGCTGCTAGAGAATTATGATGAATATGCCCGACATGCCAGGTTAGTATAAACTCATTTTTGCATCTCCAGGTTCCAGCCACTTATCTAACTAGTTATGATGTCATTTCACTTTTTTTGTTGTCTGCTGTAAATCAATAATCACTTTCCAGTTTTTTCCTAATGCTAAGGAAAGTTTATGTATTAAGCATTTACCACAAAAGAATGACTGGTTTTGGCCCCTTTATTATTAATTTTGGAATTAAATTTAGCCTGCTGAACTGGTGATCTCCAATCCAAATTTATGGTCTTTCGCAATAATATTTTGCGAATCCACATTGAGTGATTGAACAACTGACAGATTATCATACCCGTTGTTTGCCCAATTGCGCAAAAAATTGATTGCGGATCATGAGCCTCATACAAGTTGAACTGTTCTTCTTTCCACTTGTCTCAACGGATGCCAGTCAACCTGCACTAATTCACCTATATTTCTTTTTAACTTTCTTATTGAATTCTGCATGTTATGTCCTACAGCTTTCGCGCATTACCCTATAATATAATATCACCAACATCTTCTAGCCATTACCCTTGGTAGTATAAACTAATATTTATTATCCCTTTTTAAAATTCATGTTTATTAGATATTAAAGTATACTATGGCCTTATACCTCAGCATACTTGTTATTGTTGAACATGTGATACATTTCACTTTGCTTCCTGGGGATTAAGTTTTGGTACTTTTTAACTCTAGGATGCATTTTAGTGTTATCCTACTTCTGATAAAAACTTACTTCTGTATCCAATTTTTTGTGCAGATTATACACTGGAATACATGCAAAACCAAAGTCGAAATCGAAATCAGGGGCAATATCCGAATCCACCACTGCCCTTAATGTGGACCCCTCGAGTACTAATAATAATGCACTTGGTGGCAAGAAGTTGCCACCTGGCCCCACCCCTTTAACGGCCTCCTCGAAAGGAATAGCAACAAATTCAAATGACCAAAATATCCCTGTTGTCACAGGCCCCTCAGCTCCATTTCCAAAGAAGGAATCTGGGACTGCCAAAGCACTAGCCGATAAGAAGAAAATCGATGCTAGAAAGAAGAGCTTAAAGAGACTCTGATTTTATTTCTGGTAGGGGGTGTTACTTTCCATCTTTTAGATGTTTCAAAAACGGGGTTGTTAGATTAGTGCAATAGGGTTTGGCTTCAATCAGCACCAAATTTGTCAATGTCAGAACTGGAGCCAATAATGGGAGGTGGTGTATGATGTCTGTGATGGAAGAAACACTAAATTGTTGTAGCATTGCAAAATTGAAGTGTATTTTAATTATTTCTTTTATTTTTTAAACTGTCTGTTCTTCTATTTTTTGTGGCTATTATTTTCGGCCCTTATTTTATTCATGTTCAGGAGGTTTTTTATTAAGTTGACATTCATACTTCACTTTACGTCCAGTTGTCTATAACAGTAATTATCTATTAGAAATTGCATAATTGTTAGCATTCATATTTTATTGCATAATTTCATAATGTTTTTTTATATATTTATGTAGATTAGGTACTAGTTTTTAATCAATAATAATTATGCATTCTTATTAAAAATAAATAATGTGAAGTTAACTGTAAAGTAGGAGGGATATTTTGGAATTTGGAGAGAGAATTTTTAGACTTGCTCTTCAAGTTGGCTGGAAGTTTGAGTTCATTGTCACAGTGTTTTCCCTAATTTATTTAGAATAATTGGTACCGATGCGGATGGTACGGTACAACAATTTCGGGTTCTCATCCGGACCACCGTTTATCTGAGTAATGAAGAAAATTAAGGGGAAAAGCAGCCCAACCGATACCGACTCGAAAAGTATTATTTGGATTTTTAATATTTATGTAAAAGCAACATGTTATCTGTCTAATCATACATGAAAAGGATTAAGCTTTTATGATATTGAGGCATGTCGTATCATCTGTTAAATTTGTTTCTTTTTCCTTATTTAAATTGATTTGATGGCTCATGTGTCATGCATCTTTTCTCATTTTTAATGGATGTGTTTTATATACTCAAAATGTAATATAACTCTTAAATAAATTTACCTCTATTGTGTCTATACACATCAATACTGTGTGGCTAATTACATTGTTATCATCAAAGACCTTTTTTTTTTTTTTTTTTCAAATAAAGGCATTCATTCTACCCACATTTTACATTTCAAAAAAGAAAAAAGAAACTCATTTGAGTCCAAAATTTATTGAATATCAATCTTATTTTACAGAATTATCTATATTTATAAATTTGATGAATTGAAATGCAATGCAGAATGCCAGTAAACGAAGCAAATGAAAGAGAAAATGCTAGAGTTGTTATTGAGGCAACTGGTAGAAGACAACCCACTTATGGGAGCCAAGCATCTAGTAGCCAGGCAGAGACAGCTGGTATTGTTGCACAGGCATCTGGTAGCAGACCCAAAACTCGTCAATTGAATTTGTTCGAACATGAACTTATTTATCTAGATGCAAGTTTAGAACTTATTTATTTAGATGCATGTTGTGAACTATTTTTCTTTTTAGTTTGTGAACTTATTTATTTTGCAATGTTGTGAACTAGTTTATTTGGGGTTTGTGAACTTAATTTATATGCTTGAGTTCTGTTACTATAAAATAAAGTCCACATAATAAACACTACATAAACTCAAAAATTTTACAATCCTAATTCATCCAACTAAAATGCATTCAAATTTTAAACTCTAATAATACTTCTTAGAACGAGCATTGAAACTACATAGAATAAACTCATCGTCCAATGTTGGCAGATCTGGATCAGTCACAGCAGGCGGAGTGCTAGCCTTACCAGTAGCCTTACTAGTATAAGTACAAGAAACAAACTCATCTTCCGTTGCTGGCGGTTCTGGATTAACTTTTTTTTTTCCAAACCATAGCCATAGGAGTTTTCTACAAAATCATCATCTGAAATTTCAAACTGAATAGGTCGCCTAAGAAATTCCTCCATAAAATAGACTTGACAATTCTTTTTATCCCCGAAATATACTTGACAATTATATTTTTCCTCATTCTTTCCTCGACCACTTATTGATCCTCCATAGGGTACTTGTCGATTGGACGATCTACCTCGATTGTTATTGTTCATCATTCTTGTCTAAAATCGCCAAAAAATTGCCTGAAATCGCCTTTCTATTCTTCATCTTCTTCCTCTTTCTCTTTCTCTGGAGTAAGAATGAATTGTGAGTGGGTAGGAGAGAGAAAACTGTCTTATATAGAAATTTTTATAGCAAACCGTCCTTATATGGGGCGGTTTGGTTCAGGCAGCAGACCGCCCCAACGTGGGGGCGGTCAGGTATCAAAATCAAACTGTCCCAACGTGAGGCGGTTAGAGTGTTTTTAAAGAAGTTTCATTCGGTGGGGGCATATTTGCTATTCTTTTTTTTAGGGTATTAATAAAAATTTCGGGGATTTCTGTGAAATAATCGGACAAAAACAGATGGCTCGGGTCAATCACAGCGTTTAAACTTTTGCGCGCCACATGACTGCTCACGTAATCTATGGCACAGCGAAGTCAGGAAAATAATTTAAATCCGCAGATCTAATCCGACGGCCTGTGAATCATTTTGTTATTCAGTGGCTGAGATCCGACCGCTTATGTACCGTCAATTTTTTTATTTTTTTGAGGAACGGCCCGTAGGCAATGTACCGTCAATTTTCTCCAGTCCTGATCGAGTGTCTTTACCTGACACGCTTCAAACTGACCTAACGCGTTTTCTCCTCCTTGGGTAGATCTGAGTCGTCAGTTTTCTATCCAGGCGTAAAATTTGATAAAATCCAATAGTTGACGCCTTAAAAGAAATCCAATACGAGTATACAACCCGGTCGTAAGGCGAATATTTCTTGGTTTTCTTTCTGAGAATATGTGGTTAGATGGTGGGAGGATTCAGCGTAAACAACAAATATCAGACCGGGACATCGTCACTGTGCATCAATTCAAACATGCTCATATATGATTTTGGCGTCGTTTGGGCCGTGTCTTTTCCTCGTGAAACGCTAGAATAAAATGTGACCGTGTAATTCATGGTTAAATTATGGCCTCAATTGGCATCTTCGTTGCGCCTTCCAACAAAACACTTGGCACAAGGCCTCTTAATATTAGCCGTCATTTCCGGCATGATTTTTAAACAAATTAATGTGTCTTTATGAAACAGTGGATGTTTGAGTTGTGACCTATATGATTTTCTGGATTGTGTTAGTGCTTGTGCTTAGTGGCGGAGCTACATTATGAGAGCTAGGTAATTGTCTCCATTTAGATACTGAAAATTAGATATGGGTCTATATATAATTAGATTATTGTTTACTTTTGGAGAAAATTTATTTATCTCTAAACAACTTATAGTCTGAATTAATTGATTCACGATAGTCTGCAATTCGCTTGTTGTACCGATAATTCTTTTTTACCTGATTCAGATAAAAGTTCTAGCTACGTTCCTACTCGTGGCAAGTCTTTTACCTTAGTTGCTTTAAAACCTTGATTGTTAACAGCCTAGTATCCATTATTATGATCATCTAAGAGTTGTTCGGCAACACCACTCAATCCGCACTAGGATTAAGTCTTAAGGAGGCTTAAAGAACCGATGTTCAGTTGTCTTAATCTGTTAATGATAGTTAATAAAGCTAAAGGAAGAGGTAGATGTGCCTTAAGACCTGAGCAGATCTGAACAACAAGAGGCTAAAGGGGTGATCTTAATCAGTGCTAAGGAAATGATATTAGGCAGAATTAAGTGACTAGAAAAACTAAAAAAGACTCTTTTAATCCAAAGAAGATTCAAAAAAGTCTTGCGGAACAACACCCTGTTGAATTCAACGTCGAAATAAAATTAAAAAAAATATGTGGCGGAACAACACCCTATTGAAATTCAACGTGGAAATAAAATTAAAAAAAATATGTGGTACTTACAGGAAGTTGGAAATTATTTGGCAAATCCCTATATCTTGTGAAACATACATAAAAGACCGCAGAGATGTCAGAAATCCAAGAATATATATCTCGAAATTTTTATTTATAGCATAATAAAAAAAATAAACCAAAACATTCCCGTTTAGTCGGAATTCGACAAATACTCAGGCCGCTTGGTTATTTTTCGATCTCAAATACTGGGTCCGCAAAATGGTTCTGCGGTCCCAACTTTTTTTTTTTGATAGAGAGAAGATTTATTAATAAAAAAACAAAAAAAATCGATTTCTGTGCACCGCCAAACCAATGCTTGAGCACAAAAACCAATTTTTTTGTTTTTTATTAATAAACTTTCTATTAAAAAAAAAATTGGGGCCGCAAAACTATCTTGCGGAACCCAGATTGGGGCCGCAGAATGCCTGTGTGGATCCAGTATTTGGGGCCGCAGAATGGCCCGGCAACCTGGGTATTTGTCGAATTCCCCAGAAACGAGGTAATTTAGTTGTAACACGTTTACATGTCAAATTTATAAAAATTTGAATTAATTTAGTATAAAATCAAGCGGCAAAAAAAGTTGGTTTATAAGTTAATTTTAATACGTTCATATTTCATTATTTTTTGACTGCTTGATTTTATATAATTTAATTAAAAAATTTATAAATTTGATATGTAAACATATCACTCGTGAAATAAATCGGTTTTCACAAATTAATTGATTCATTTAAAGTCAATTTAATATTTTTTTAGTTAAGTTCACCAAAAACATGGTGAGCTTAAGAACACCCCAATTCACTCAATATATTTCTCTCTCACGAGCACTTTATCTGAAATTTCAGTATTCTTGATTACTAAGGAGAGAGGGAGAAAGAGCAATAGATTGGTATATGTCGGGTATGCTAAACCGTATCACAAGTTCTTCAGAACAAAACAAGTAAACAAATCACACTCGGTGGCGTCTTTTGGCACAACCAAACCAAGTACTGATCCTGGATCATGATCAATACACTATGGGTTGTGGACAACTCTGTAGTATATTGACAAATGAATTATTCGGATTTGATTTGGTAAAGTCAAAAATTTGTGATTCGGAAATAATTCGAGTATAATTCGGAAATAATTGGAAATTATTCGGATTAGAGATCTCAGTCCAACAAGGGAGCAAAAAAAAAAAAGTTTTGAGAAAAATTCGGAAAAATTTAGTGAATAATTCAGAAAATTTGGAAAAAAAATCATAAAATTTGCGAATTATTTATTAATAATTCGGTCAAAATTTGATCAACCAAATAATTCGCGAATCTTATGACTATGCTCTGTGGTGCAGGTGTAGTGCCACATGCTGAATCAAGCTGCCACAGCCTTTGGCCTTGTACCACAAGTCATGAAGAATCATGTAAACTACATTCCAAGATTTTAAGATTGATTTACATTTTGATTTAGTCAAAAGCTGACAATTGTCATCCTTTTTTTTCTCTTTCGTGTACATCCTCGAGTTAGTTATATTTTTATGAAGTTAAAAAAATATCGTGCATCATTGAGTGGTGGTTCTTTTAAGAAAAGAAAAAATTCTTAGACATTGCCACACTCTTTTGAACATCTTTGCGATTCGCTGTTTTTGGTCGATCACCGTAAAAATTCCAATTAATTTTCAACCAAAGGATGGCACAAGGGCAATGTGGGCTAACTCTCTTCCACCCTTTATAGATTCTAAACCCTGCTTCTGGAACTAAACACCGCTTAATTAAATGGAAATCGCATAACCTCGCGGCGCTCTGACAGCGACCCACGTGTCCCCACTCTCCCTCACACAGCTACCCCGAAGCAACCTCTTCCAGCCGTCCACGTGGCAGCAATCTGTGGCCTCCGCGCTTCTTGTCACTGGACGAACAAACGGGCCAGCGTTAATTTAAAAGGGGTGGCTCAAATTCACCAGCTCCATTCATTGGGTCACCCGTCTGTGTGCTACTGTGCATGTTCTAAATGACAGTTAGACTCACGTATTATTCAAAAATGACCGCCTACGGGAGGGTATTTTTGTCATTTCTTAAAAATTATATCCAGAGAAGAGATGTGCCACCAATAGTAGAGTTATGTGACTTGAACAGTGAAGATATTTTGGTTGCGGTATCAATACTTTATTCAGCTGCCCTTCAATTGCGACTAACGAATAATTTAGGAAAAATAATACTTTTTGATATCCTCTTCTTTAACTGCAAAACCATTTTGTTTTTGTAACAAAAAAATATTAGCATTGTTTTGCCGTGTCGTCTATTGGTCTTGCCGTGTCGTTTAAAAAATATTAACATTGTTTAGGTACAACATAACTTAAACTAAAATTTATACTTTTGTGAGACATGACATGGATTATTTATTAATGGATGAGTCCGAAATAATTCAATATTTTTATGTTTCTTTGAAGTTGTGAGTGAGTTGTATACTATATTGAAAGAAAATTGGGAACAAAATTTGTGGGTTAAAGGAATATAATTTTTATTGTCTATTTTGGTTTTAATAAAGTACCTTTTTTTAAACATAAATAAGGATCAAATCTCATTAACTTTGCCTCTAGTGCACTGTTTGAGTCTAGAATTTTGTATATAAAGAACTGTAAAATTATATCTACCTTCGAAAAAATAATAAATTTATATTTGGATTCATCCTTAAATAGTGCGTTCAGAAATGTAGGTTGAATGTATGCATTCAAATTTTTGATATAAAACGTTTATATTTTGGTAATTCTTATGTCCGGTAGAGGAATGTACACATATATTTAACATTATTGAAAACATGCATCTATATTTTCAACATAAGTTATTGTTTGAAATAGTATCATTCTTATTATGTTTCATAAAAGTCAAAATGAAATTATAATTAGATTTGATTAAGTAATAAGACAATGTCTTTTAGAAGGTTTAATTTTTTTTTTATTTTAAAAAATTGCCAAATCGCATAAAATATAGCAAAAGAAAGTTGTCCACGGACAGAACAAAAAGAAAAATTAAATCTTTCAATTATTTCCATCTAGAAGTCAAGGTCCAGCCACAGCCACAGCCACAGGCCCTAAGAAGTAAGAAAATAATAGAAAATTACTTTCAATTGAAAAAGTAGCTTAGAAGCGGACAAAATAGGGATAAAGAAAAATAATAGAATTGACAAAATAAGGAGGTGGGCCAGGTGGCAGTTCGAGTGGGACGATGTTTTGTGGACAAGCATCCTTCTACGACCACTTCATTTATAACCAAAACTTTTTTTTTTTCTTTCCTTGCCTGCCCTGTTTAACATCAACTAACACTTATTTTATTCACTTTTATTGTGTACCGTGTGTATAATTATAATTAAATGGACCCAGCACTGTTGAAGATCAACTAACAAAATCCTTTTGAATTGTGTGACTCTTTTTTGTGGAAATGGAATACATCCAATTGACAATAATATGCATTTTTATAAAATATTTGTTCCGTTACACAGAACCTAATTACCCAATTATATAATGTAACAACATAAATTGCATTCTTATCTACGAGTTGATGCATGACTTTCAAGGAAAATACATACGATGAATTGATTGTACATTGCATATATATAATACTATTTCGTAAGGTGGAAATAGAGTTCTAAGTATGCATTTTGCAAGTACAATAATGTTGATTTATATTTTTGAGATATTTTAATGTACCATATAAAAATGTATTAAGATGTTTTAACGTGGGATAAATTTTTTTTTTTTTGAAACTCTTAACAGTGACTGTCAAGTATAAAATTTTCATTAATTAAAACATAAAATTACATCCATCGTTCTACATCCAGAACATTATTCACATCAAACTACACCAACATCTTAAAAAAATCAACTTCTAAATCTTAACATCTAACAACACAAACAACTAAAACAACAAAATCAACAAGCTCTCTTCTTTTGTTCTATTATTATTTTAATTCCTAATATTAAGGTAAAGGAAATTTTGTTTTATTGAATAATATTTCATCCATCTCACTACAGTCAAATATGTTAGCATCTATGTCATAAGTTTACTTCATTTGTCAAACACAAAATAAAATTTTAACCAAGGATTTGGACCTAATCGTTTATCAATTAAAATATTCAGCAATCGAATGATTGGACAATAGAAATTTTTTTTGAAGGTTGACAATAGAATTAGAGTGAGCCTATGGTGCTATGCATAGTACGGATGGGGTCCGTGCTACGGCCAAAAATTTGACTTTTTAAAATCCTAATGGTCGATCCAACCGTTCAATGTGATAACCATATGAATATGTATTTGCAAACTAAATTTTATATTTTTTTGAATTTTTTTACTATTTTTTTAGATAGGTAGAAAAATCAGTATTTTCTGAAAATTCTGGACCATCAAAATTCTACCTATCTAAAAAAATAGTAAAAAAATTCGAAAAAATATAAAATTTAGTTTGCAAGTACATATTCATATAGTTATCACATTGAACGGTTAGATCGACCATTAGAATTTTAAAAAGTCAAATTTTTGGCCGTAGCACGGACCCCATCCGTGCTATGCATAGCACCATAGCCTCACTCATAGAATTATATTAGGAGCGTTCTGATGCAAAAGAATTCTATACAACGAATCACAGACACATGTTTGTACAATAACATAAGAGATATTTTGCATATAAAATTCACACGGGATTCGCACACAAGCTAAATTCATGAGACTTTCGGTTTTGATTTGTATTAGAATAAAAGTTTATAAATTCTGGGGCATGAGATGAAATCAAAACTTATAAATCTCCTCCCTGTAAAAATCAGGTTTTGAACCTTTGACATTTCATACGGAGATGCCTAAACAAGTCAATTAGGCGTGTTTTTTTTTAAAAGATTAGAAATTAAACGCATCAAATTGATTATATTGGTGTATCTTACTAGGGTAAAATGGGCCATCAATTTTCTTTGTTCTTGTTAAATTTTACAGTTTCACATCCAATGCAATATTAAGATCAACTAATCAAATCCACATATGTTCCGTGTTACTTTAGTAAACAAGGGGTGAAAGATCTGAGTCATCTTCTCATTTAAAATTACGCAATATGCCAATATTACGCGTGCATCTGAAATTTACACCGTTTGACGGGCACCTGATTCGTGATTTACCATTTTTTATTTCTTTTAAATATTCTTCCAAGCCAACTCGGACCTCCCGTAATCTCAGCCTCAAATTTAATCTAAAATATATTCCACAAAATCAAAATATCAGCCCCTATAAACCATCCATTAACCAACTCACCAACTTCATAAATGATACATTCATCCCCCCGTCTCTTTCCAATCGATAATCGATTGCTCTCTCCTCTTCGCTCCTCAAGGCCATAGCCACCAATTTCTCCAAACTCGAATTACTCTCTCTCCCTCAAAGCACCATACTCCAAATACCGTTGTAAGAAGAAAGGGCAACTCGACTTACGTGCAACTCAACAAATTATCTCGTATTCGCCTGGACTCCGATTTAAACCTTGAACCACTCCCTGTGTCGCAACTTCAAGGAAGCAAACTGGGAGTCGGAAATCGCAAGTCGACTTACCTGCAGGTGGACAGAATGAAACGCAAAAGTTGTGAGCTGTGCAACGCAGTTTCATCGGTCTACTGCGCCGCAGATTCAGCCTTTCTGTGCTCCTCTTGCGATGCATCCGTACATGGTGCGAACTTTCTAGTGGCGCGTCACGTGCGCTGGACCCGTTGCGTCCCGTGCGGATCCTTACTATTGATCTCTGGACCGGAATCCGATCCTCTAAGGCGCCTGTGCGGGACGTGCAGATCCTGCCCGGCACAGCCTTGCTCTTCTTCGCATTCTGATGCGAGCTCTTGCTTGTCTACGGCGGAGTCGAAGAAAAGGAGGAGACAACAGACGCCGCCACGTGGCAGTCGTGTGAAAACTAAACGCGGGAGGAATGCGCGCGAGGCGGAGGTGGAGGCGGTTAGGAGGATTGCACGTGCAAGGAAGCTGGTGGCACGTGAGGAGGAGGGATGGGCCGAGTCCGATTAATGGCTCCTCCTCTCATTGCTTTTTCGGGTTTATCCGCTTACAGGACCATTTCAATTTACTATTTGTTGATTGGTAGAGATATTGCATTTTTATATGTTTAATTTCCTTTTTTGCTAATCTGTATTCTGTAATATACCTTTTCATATCGAAGTTAGATCATAGATTAGCAATCAACAAGTTTTTAACTTTTTATCCAGTGTTTTGTGACCTTACTATTCAAACAAGCATGAAACGTATGCTTGCATATTCATCCATCGGTCAAATTGGATATGTAATTATTGGAATAATTGCTGGAGACTCTAATGATGAATATGCAAGCATGATAACTTATATGTTGTTCTATATCGCCATGAATCTAGAAATTTTTGCTTGTATTGTATTATTTGGTCTACGTACCGGAACTAATAACATTCGAGATTATGCAGGATTATGTAGGGAAGATCCTTTTTTGGCTCAGGTAATTTTCCACTGTTCACTGCCTTCGCCTTTTCGAAGCAAAGTGCACTAGGCTCGAACTTCTCAGCTATCTAGCAAGGACTCCAAGGTTACAAATTACAATTCACAAAGAGGTAGTCAATTAGAACTGAAAAGAAAGGGACGCTAGAATAGTGAGCTAACTTAGACTTTGAGAATAGCAATAACCAAATAAATTGTAGAAATAGAGAATAGTGAGCTAATCCAAATTATTCATGTTATTCAGAACATCTAATTTTTTATTCAAACGTAAAATAGCAAAACAATTTTTTTGTTAACCCTAACTTTTTGGCTATTATACCTATTCCTTCATCACTCAAACATAGGTGAAGAAGAGAACAAGGTAAAGCAGTTGGACCTGGCATTAAGCGTCCATAATTATTTTATACCTTGTCTGGAATGAATGGCAAAGTATATATTGTGTTGAAAGATTTTTTGAGCGAAGGAGAGATTCAATTTTTTTTTTTAATAAACTCTATCTCGAGCTAAATTTTATAATTTCTATCTCTTAAAAGAACAATATCTACAATCAACTGTGCTAAATATGATTATTATATATTATAGTATATTTTATTCAATCTTTGTGGGTAAATTTATTAAACGAAAATTTTGTCAAACATGAAATACAATAAACCCTACTAAATAGCCATAAAATAGTATCGAATTTACATTATAAATATCTAACATTGATAATTTTAATCTCTAACTTTAAGAGAATTGCACGGGAAGAGGAAAGAGATGAAAAATCAGGAGGTTTCAGAGAAAAAGGAATATGGACAAGGACGCTGGAGAGTATTTTGGAGGGGCTATGACATTTAACAAATTTTCATTTCAATTCTAACAAAAATTCATTTTAATTCATTAGAAGATAATAGAATTGAAGTTTCTTGATCAAAAACTTTTATGTGATGAGGAGAATTCAATCTATTATTACTGAAAATATCTCATAGATTTCTTCATATTTACTAATTGTGTCATTAAAGTCATAGTTAAGAGTTTTCTACGCTGAGAACAAAATATGTTGAAAACAAAAGAGAACATGAGAAAAAAAACCAAAACTAAAATCACTACCTCAAAGGAGGAGAAGAAGAAATTGGCAATGTTATACAAGTTTTAGGAGTTATAATTGTTGATCACTGATATTGTTGTTGGTTTTGAACGCCAAGAAAGGAAGGGCACGGATGTCCTTCTTATCGCCAATTCATTTCTTGTCAAATCCGACCTATTTTACATGAGTCACACGACTTTTCCCTCTTCAAATCACGTCATCTCCCTCTTGCTACTGCCTTCTTATTAGAGAATTTGCATTATTGTGAATTCAATTTTGCGTTTGATAGTGAGAATCATCATTCCGATCAGAGTATATGTATATAGATTCGATAATATTGCCCCTCTTCTTTCAAACAACAAAAATAAAACTTAAATATAGTTTAAGAATGATGAGTTAAACTTGGATATTTATTTATTTGATTAGGCTGACTCAATATTTTATTTTCATTTTTGTACCTCCGTTCTAATCTAAGAGTAAGTCTTAGCACCTTAATTTGCACTTGTAACTTACAATGCTCATGAATAGTGTTTTAATTCGACCCATTAATCTTCTTATCTCATTATACTAAGTGGTGGAGCCACATTGAATCAGGAGTAGCCAATTATTTATATTTGAATTTTAAAAACTAAATTTAAATTATGTATAATCAGCAATTGGTTAATTCGCGGTAGTCTGCAATACTCTAGTTGTACTAATAATTTGTTATCTACCCCGATAAAAATTCTAACTAAGCCTCTACTTATGCCCTCCGTCAAGATCTTCTCTCTGTCCCCAAGACTCCTCTTCTTGGTGTGCCCTTTAGCTTATACCAGCATTCATGTGCGATCTCACTGTGACGGGTTGATGTGCTGCTGCTTCTCAAATTAATTGTTTTTTTTATCTCTGCTGGTGCTGGATCTTTTTCTAGATCTTGCGCCACAATAGATCGGCCTGGTTGCTCGGATATCAGTTTTATCCTAATTATCAACATTAGTTTTCACATTACTTATTTTCATTGATTGATGACTAAAAAGAGTGCTTAGCCTTATACATTATACGGCTCAGTTTAACTATTTGATTTTAATCGACAACTAAAAAAAATATGCCATGTATAAATGTTTTCTTCAGCTTGGTTCTAAATTTAGAAAATAGTGATGATTGTTTATTGGTACTAGTTTTATGATTACCACAAAATGGGGAATTTCGTAAATTATTATTAAAGATTCCAACACTTATTGCAGATCTCCATTATAAAATAATTGAAAAAAATTAAGGTCACATCAACGCAAGGAATTAAACCAAGTATGAAAAAAGAAATAAATTCGGCCAACCAGTTTCAAGCCCAACTGTTTCTTGACAGGTCCAGTTATGATCCTGGTATATATTTTTCTTTGAATGAGCCTATGGTGCTATGCATAGCACGGATGGCTAGTGTACTACGGCTCAAATGGTACTTTTTAAAATCCTAACGGTCGATCCAACCGTTCAATGTGATAACCATATGAATATGTACTTGCAAACTAAATTTTATATTTTTTCGAATTTTTTTACTATTTTTTTAGATAGGTAGAATTTTGATGGTCCAGAATTTTCAGAAAACACTGATTTTTCTACCTATCTAAAAAAATAGTAAAAAAATTCGAAAAAATATAAAATTTAGTTTGCAAGTACATATTCATATGGTTATCACATTGAACGGTTGGATCGACCATTAGAATTTTAAAAAGTACCATATTGAGCCGTAGTACACTAGCCATCCGTACTATGCATAGCACCATAGGCTCACTCTTTTCTTTTCAGATTTCTAAAACTCCCACAGCAACTAAAAGCTGACTTGGGCCACGGTATTGTATATACACATATGGTAAATCTTAGGTTGGGCTTAAATATTTTCTTTTTTCAACTTATTAGGCATAATTCTCATTTGAAGCCTACAATAAGTATATCAAACGGGTAAACGTCATTTTTGGAAAAAAAATAATTAATACAAATATTGCGTCCTATAATTTTAAATAAGTAAAAAAAAAACACACAATCTAAATTGTATCTAAACCTAGCTTGCTATGTATAGACATATTTATATGGTAGGACCGCTAATGATGAATTGTCGTGTAAATTAATTATGTCATATAATCATTAGATCTTACCTTCCTTATGGTAGGACCTCTCGACTCTCAGTAGCGATGTAACGGGAGGATGTACCATTTTTTTTACTTTTAGAAATATATTAATATTTTGTTGGGAAGAGAAAGATGACAACTTTTCGATGCGCTCTGTAAGGAACAGAAACGAGGTATTGAAAAAAAAAAATACCCCGATTGTGATATTTTGAGTCGTGCACTAAATTCAATCTGAAATGATTCGAAAGCAATCCAAGTCCGGTATGAATTAATCTCTCCTTGTATCATCAAGGCTGGTTGCTTCGGTTATATAAAATGTATACGCATCCAAAATGATGACAAGTGTCGTTAGAGAGGAATGAATCTGCTCAGGACCTGCAATTTCAAATTCACTCATTCATTTCATTTCATGTATGAATCTAAAAAACAATAGTTTTTATGTACGAATCTCAAAACAGATGAATTGGTGGATTTGAAATTGCAGGACCCTTGTGATTTTTTTGAATCACGGTAGATTTATTTCCCGTTGGAGAATCTTTGGGAGTTAATCTAGAGATGACGGTAAAAGTGATACGTACTTTGGTTAGGAATATATACACGACAATAGAGCTCTCGTATAACTTGTTGTGGGATGTTGTCAGTTTTGATTGTATATGTGTCATATTGGATTAGCATACTAGTATAAGATCCGTGTTCGAGCAAACCTATCTATCCTGGTGTGAGGAAAGAGATGAAGTTGTTCATAGATCTGTGCGTTCAACACATTGCTCAAAATATCTTCAAAGCTTGTCATGATAAACAATTGAAAGATATATTCAAGGGGTATGTTAGGGAATTCATATCACTGACGGTACACCGTAATAGGGAATCTTTTACAATTACTTGATCTGGACCGTTCCTTTTAACTTGGCACGAATCTCAAAGCCAAATAATAACGCCCCTCAGTCAGCCCGAATCCCAAACCAGCTGAGAGTTAATCTCAACCGTAAATAGCTAATTGTAAAAGGGAATCTTTTACGGTACCGTCGAGGATATGGACTCGTATGTTAGATAGATGAAACTAGGGACATGGTAGGAGGGCATGAAAAAAATTGAAAACATGCATCCAACTGTATATGACTAAATCATGAAGTGTGGCATAATGACACCCAAAGGCTCAACCAATGGGGCATAATGACTACCAATGGCTCAGACTCACTCAACAATGTCTTCAGCGTTGCTAGGCAACTTTATTTGATAGCAATAATAGAGCATACATTGTACAAGTGCGTTGAGTGGTCCATTAACATAAGGGGTAGCAACAAGTTGGGAAGCCTCACAACTTAGCCTAAATGAAACACTATATAGATTGTGTTTGTGCCACTAAATGTTTCACGAAGAGTTGAATTCTTAGGTCTGAGATCCATTTTTACTACTTGAGAAATGTGTATTTGTAGACGTCGTCCAATATTAGTCTTGATCAGTCACTATAAAGATAATGTTTCAATATGCATGACTTGTGCAGAGGGTATGTATTCATTAAGATGATTGATGTCCTTCGTATTTAAACATATGAGTGATGATATATCTAAGTCCTTGATAAAGTAGGATTATATACGTGCAATATGATTAAGAAGTTAATTAATGTAATCTACTTTGAAATCAAGAAAAAATGAGTTGCAAGGATGACATATTTCTACCTTGAACTTATTTCATAAGAATTAACATAATCAAATATTGCTTAAGGATCGTGGTGATATTGAATGGTACATATTATTTGTGTCATTTTGGTAATCATAAACATATTGCTAGATACTTCTTATGATTTATGTAATTAACAAAGAGTTATATTTCTATTGCCAATGTGATATGGATCTTATTGTGTCACACCAAAAGAGATTTAATTAGATAAATTTATTTTAGTATTATTAGATGATTTTAAATAAATGTCATAAAGATGACAATCTTAAATCTAAATAAATTTATATGTATGTGGGACATGGCATATGAATGTACATTTTAACAATAACATGAGAAAATTAATTTAATTGGTCTAATTATAATTTATTGGATGTTTTATTTGTGAGCAATTAATTAAACAAATGGAAGAGAGTAAATGGGCCACCTGATATCTGGGTTAGATTCATAAATTTGTCTATTGGCCATTAGTCGAAAAATATCACTCATAATAGAAACCCTAAATTTGAGATATAAATCAATCCACCCTCTAAAAAAAAACTGTAGCTGTCCATTTTCTCTCGTAAGTCTGGCTAGGCCATTCCTCTCTTCCACCCTCTCATGTGTTGAGAAATCTCTACCAAATTTATATAGCAATTTGCTGAAGAAGAGGCAATGTCTTTGATTTAAGGATTTGAATTTAAGTAGTACCTCTTGCTAAAAGGTTTAACTTCTTACCTTCTTAAATAGATTTAACTTCTTAAATCTATTTACCGTCAGGGGTCGATCCGGCGGGATATTATTTGGATGTGATAGTGATCTCTTTCACATAATTGACTCTCGATTAAATAGATTTTCTGTAGATATTTGGCTCCAAAATAGAACAGACTTACACAAATGGATGGTTACGATAGTTTATGCTCCTGTAGCTAGGAACCTCAAATCTGAATTTTGGGCTGAACTTAGAAATAGTAGAGTAGGACAGCTCGATATGTGGCTGATTTGTGGTGATTTTAATTCTATTCGGAAAAGATCTGAAAAATCGGGTTCTAATTTTGACTTGAGGTTAAGTGGTGCATTCAATGATTTTGTGAATGACTTCCATCTTATTGATTTAAAATTACCAAATCGAAAATTTACTTGGTCTAATGGTACACATAGAGCTTTATTGGATAGATTCTTAGTTTCTCTAGAATGGTTCGATGCTTATCTAAATCATAGTGTTCTCGGCCTCAATTCTTATGGATCTGATCATGTTCCCCTTCTCTTACGGTTAGGCGAACCATTTAGAGTAAATAATGATATTTTCCGTTTTGATCCAGCTTGGTTGAAACAAACTGATTTTGTTAGGTTAGTTAACAAATGGTGGCATGAACATATACTCTCCCCTATACACACAAGGCATTCTTGGCATCAGAAAATGAAACATCTTAAAAGGAAAATCAAAGGTTGGGCTAAGAACTTCTATGGGGCTAAAAAACGAATGAAAAAACTAGTAGTGGAACGTTTGACTCAACTCAACATTCTTCGAGAATCTCGAGATTTGAGTCGTGAGGAAGTCCTACTGTGGCAAGAATTGAAACAACAAATGGATGACTATTATTTAGAAGAAGAGTTGTATTGGAAATTACGAGCCAAACAAACATGGTTAGCTTAGGGGACCATAATACAAAATTTGTTCATAAGATCGCTTGTACTAAATCTAGGAAAAACAAGATTCACATGTTGGAAATTAATCAACAGTGTACTAACAATGTGGCTGACATTCATAGGCATATCTTAGATTTTTACAAATCTTTACTTGGCTCTCATGATCCTACTTTTGCTAAACTAGAACCGGGGTTTTGGGAGGCTAATGACGTGATCTTAGATGCTGAAAACTTTACTTTGGTAGCTCCTATTACTGAACATGAACTGCACAGAGCAGTTTTTGAATCTGAACCGAATGGTGCCCCTGGTCCTGATGGGCTTTCCTTTGCTTTCTATCAATTCTTTTGGGATCTTACAAAAACTGATCTTATGCTTCTTTGTCAGAAATTTTATCAAGAACAATTAGAGTTAGCACCAATTAATAAGTCAATTATTTGTTTGATTCCAAAGGAACCCGAAGCACAACATATTAAAAAATTCAGACCCATTAGCCTTGTCAATTGCAGCTTTAAAATCATTTCCAAAATCCTTACCTATAGATTAGAACCAATTCTTCATAGGATAATAGAACATAATCAATCCGCGTTCTTGAAAAATCGATTTATTCTTGACAATGTTGTCTTAAGCCATGAGATCATCCACCACTGTCAACTTATGAAACAACAAGGAGTGGTGGTGAAAGTTGATTTTGAAAAGGCTTACGATATGATTAACTGGAACTATCTTCTTACCCTTATGCAAAGTCGGGGTTTTCATCCTAAATGGGTTGCTTGGATGAGATTGTGGTTGCAAAGCTCCCAATTGTGTGTTAACATCAATGGATGTCTCACTCCCTATTTTTTTTGTAAGAGGGGCGTGAGACAAGGTGATCATCTTTCCCCATTCTTATTCATATTGGCTGCTGATACTCTTAGCAAGCTATTTACATTGGGGTGAGAATCTGAAAAATTGATTGGTCTTGATCCATCTTGTGTTAATGACAAGCCCCTCACCAATGCCCACTATGCAGATGGCACTGTTTTGTTTCTTCAAGCAACTCCTCAAAATGTGTCATACGCATGGTGGACCATGATTATATTTGAGGGATTGTCCGGAGTGAAAATGAATTTGTCAAAAACTGATTTATATTCTATTAATGTAGATAATGACTTAGCTCAGGTGCTAACTGATACTTTTAGATGTTCTCTTGCTTCTTTTCCTTTCAAGTATCTCAGGGTCCCTTTACACAATCAAAAACTGACTTGGCAAGAGTGGGAGTTCATAGTAGATAAAATTACAAATAAATTGCAAAATTGGAAGGGTCAGCTTTTATCCTTGGGGGGCGCATTACTTTGGTTAATGCGGTGTTATCAGCTGTACCTTTATATGCCATGTCCTTATATTCTATGCCTAAAAGGATAATTGCCCAAATTGATAAAATTAGAAGAAGTTTCTTATGGCAGGGTACTAGTACTAAGAAGAAGTATGCACTGTGTAATTGGCTCACTTTATGTATGGTCAAACAATTTGGAGGAATGGGTATCTTAGATTTACATCAAATGAATATATCTTTATTATTAAAATGGTAGTGGAAATTTAGGGATCACGAGTATCATAGTCTTTGAAAAACCGTGGTGCAGCACAAATATTATTCACCCAATTCTGTTGTGTCTTTCTCTCCTTTTTGGCAATCTGTCATTCAAAAGGAACATCTTGGTAAAATCTGCACCACTGTCTCACCTGGCTGACAAGGGCCTGCAGGAGATTTGGTTTGAGAATTGCAACCTTATGCACACATACCCCAAATTATATAAAATTTGTGATACACCACTCATTACTGTTCAACAAGTGATATAATCTCAAGGAGCTGCTATGCAGTTTCGAAGGAGTTTACAAGGGGTTTTATTACAGGAATGGGGCTTTTTATTAAATGTGATTAGTTCTTTTTCATTCACTCACAACTATGATCACCTAGCATGGCGTGGGAATCCAATGACATCTTTACCGTTAAATCTTTGTATAAGTATCTTAATTTCAGGAGTATGGATGTACATCAGTCTTTACTATGGTGAAAATTACCAGTCCCGCCTAAAATACGAGCTTTCATGTGGCTTGCGCATAAACGCCGAATCCTGACCAAAAATTATTACAAAAAAAGGGCTGGACGGGAGATCTTCACTATCAATTCTGCCAACAAATTGAAGACTCTAACCATTTATTTTTTCAATGTCATTATGCTCAACATATTTGGTGTTGGATGGGGGCTTGTCAACCTCTATACTAACAACGACACTCTATTGAGCATGTTGTTCAATATGCTTTAACATTGCCTAAACTTTTCAAATATGCTTTCTTAATTGTAGTGTGTGCGGTCGTTTGGAGCATATGGAAACATCAAAATGACTTATGTTTTAATACTACACTTATTTACTCTTCGCGCAATATAGTCTTACAAATTGTTTCTCTTGTGTCCTATTGGTCAGGTACAATGCCTCAAGAGGTGCAGGCTGCTACGCAAATTTGGTTGCCCGCGGATTTAGATGTGATTCCGCTCCAAATCATTGATCCTGAAGATGCTCTGATGCTGGATTGGGTGATTGGCGATCAAGGTGAAGGTGAAGTTGAAGTTTAAGTCCCTCTGGAGGACTACTGTGATAGTGCCTTCGTGCACTGTGTTTTTTTTAACTTGTTTTACTTGTGAATTTCTTACTGGTTGGTTCATTACTTGTGGTATGTGTTTGACCCTAAAAAGTCGAGACTTAAAAAAATGATGAAATAATTGGATGCTCACATATTTGAGTTCAATATCTCCTCTATTGCAAAGCCGAACCAATTGGGAATTAACATAAAAAAAATTGAAGCTGCTGATATTTGAAATCAAATGGCCGGATATAAGATTCATTGGCCGAACCAAATGAATATAAAATTCATTGACCGAATTTAATTGAAGTAGCTCACATTAAATGGCCGGATATGAATCGAACCAAATGAATATAAAATTCATTGACCGAATTTAATTGAAGTGGAAAATGTGAGCTACTTCAATTAAAGGGCTATATGGCCGAACAAAAAATGTGAGCTTTAATTGAATTAAGCTGCCATGCTACCATATGGCCGAAACAATTAAAAGCTTAATATGGCCGAATATAATTGAAGTGAAAAAATCAAGGTGCTTCAATTGGATTGCTGCAGAAGCTGAAAAAAAAAATTTATTAAATGGCCGAATCTTGCATAAGCCGAATTAAAAAAGATATTTGGTTCAAAGGCCAAATACTTGAATGGTCCATTCGGATTGCGTGGCCTAAATTGAGATGATAGAATATGCTCTAGATATTTCTGTTTCCATTGACACATGTCACATTACCAATGAAGATGTCAAAATAGAAGGGATAAATATGCTCTAGAATATGCTCTAGATATTTTTGCTCCTATGGACACATGTCACATGATTAATGAAGATGCCAAGATGCCAAGAATATTTCCTTCAAACTTGAGGGATAAGCATGACCACTTGAATGCATCTAAACTTTTGAATGAGAGTTAATACAAAGGAGTGGTGGGGATCATGCCAACAAGGCTCCTCTAAACCCTAGGCTCTACCCCTTGCCTAGCCTATATAAACCCCTCATTTGAAGATGAAAAAAAAGAGAAGAACACAACATATACACCACACACAACACAACACACACAACATATACACAATACAAGGCCGAAACCCTCTTCTTCTCAAGTAAAAAAATCAAATAGAATAGGTAGAATTTTATAGCTTTTGCAATGTAGAAATCTCAAGGGTTTCGATTTTTCATGTATAGCTACCATGGATGAATAAAATGCTCTTTATTTGGAGCTCGATATCTATCTTGTTTTCTTTACTACCTCTTGTTTCTTTTCTTTTCCTTACCCTCTTGCTTCTCTCTTTGATTTGCTTTGTTCTTTTTTTTTATTTGGAGCTTACGAGTAATAATGGTGAAGGCTTCATGATGGCCGAAGTTCATCTCATGATGAGCAAAGGAAATGATAGCCTAATTATCACTAATGATGCCTCTTCCTTTGATTTTTGCAAAATATTATATACAAAAAAAGTGTTATGTCAATTTAGCTAATAGGATTTGTCCTCCTTGCTGCCCTATTTCTTTTTTTTTTCCAAATTTGCCTTTTAATTCTTATATAAAATAATTAAATGGCAAGGATATGAATGTTGAGCTGGATAGCTCCGTTTATATCTAACACATTTCATTATTTTATTAGAAAGGATTAAAAGGTAACAAAAAATGAAAATAAACAAAGAGTTGATAGGGTTGAGCTGGATAGCTCCCTTATCAATTCCTATTAAAGGACCTATTTCGCACATTATGAGATATTTAATTTCCTTATATACATGCAAATACACATGTATGCTAAATCAAGCCATATAAGGAAATTAAATAGCCCAATGTGTGAATAGTGAGAGATAGAAGGTTCAAAGTGTAAATAGACAACAAATTGAACTTGTTCCATGTCATTTACATCTTCAACCTAATGAGTTCTCAATGATTTGTCCTCTGATCAAGATAAAAAACACTTAAATCATGATTTCAACAAAAACCAAAGGTCTTGCAAAAATCATACTTTGCATCTTTTTGATATTCAAACATTTTGATTAAATAAACTTTTGAAACTTTGATCTTCTTTCCTTTGTTTCTGGTACGGTACCAAACCAAACTTAGCAACAATGCACCATGCAAATGTCATCGGTACAAAGAAAGCCCTCAAAAAGGTGAAATTGACTTGTTCTGGTAAAACAACCAGTGCAGACTGGTACGAGGACCAAAATAAAAAATAAACTGTACAGTTAGATAGAGGACTTCAAAACACACAATTTAGACATAAATTTTACATTTATAGCATTTTCTATGCATTTTCTATGATTTTCTAGAGTTCAACAAAACAGAAAATTGCTGCCCCATTTACCAGCAAGCAGTTTTGCACGAAAACACATATCTGGCATAGCTCTGAATTGAGTTTTGCAAAACTATTGCACAGGCATATAAATCGTGACTAAATAAACATTTTCACATAAAGAATACAAAATTTGGTGTAGCCAATTGGCGGGAATTGACCTTAAAGTTCGGCAGTTTAGAAAAACAGAAAATTGCTGAATGCTGTTTTAAAACACACATTTGGCATAGTTTTGAATTGAGTTTTGTAAACTGTTGCACATGCATATGAATCATGACTAAACAAACATTTTCACATAAAGAATACAAAATTTGGTGTAGCCAATTGGCGGAAATCAACCTTCAAAGTTTGGCAGTTCAGAAAAATAGAAAATTACTTGGTTACTGCTTGACAATTCCGTTTGACATAGCTAAACACCATGAAAAATCATAAAAATTGGCTGACTTGTAGTCTTGACATCATAGAACAAGGCAACAAAATTTCATTCAAAACCATCAAGTGAAATGAAAGATATCAAGTCTCGAAAATTGACCAAACTGGTAAAAACTGCACATGCAAAAAAACACAGTTTCAGCTACCCCTCTTGCAAATGAAATAGAAATCAGATAAAACATCGAAATGACTTGATTCCACTTCTCAAAGACCCTCTGTTCATCCCTCTACAAAGCCATGAACTCGAATCATTCAAATCCAATCTCCAAAGCTCCTAAAATTAAGCTTCAAAATTCAATTTATCTCTAATTGAGCCTATATAAAGCCTAATTAGAACCATACCCTTTAAGAATCAAACAAGGAAACCAATCTACGATCTCAGTTTATAATGAAAACATTAATGCAAGACCAATTTAGGGATGAGAAACCTAAGTTGCATCATTGCATCACATTTATATGTGCATACACAGGGAAGTTTACGACATAAATACACCCCTCTCTTATTTATGTTTAGCGGCCCTAAATCTTGGAATGAGGAGTGTTCTCGAGAGACATAAATCTCAGGGTAATTAACGGCGGGGGCTTACGCCCGTCAGAAGATTCAACGTTCCCACAATCAATAAATTCTCTCGTACGGATATCACGCGAGGGGGTGAACCACGAAGTCACTTCTTCTTTTCTCTCTTACCTCTGAACAACGCCTTTTTCCTCATATCGCATACCATACCATACCAAAAGGGAGATACTGACGTTTCAAGGGCAGATGACGATAACGCAGAAAAAGGCACCTCACAGTATGTCACTAGATGCATGTTGCTATACTTTACTGGTACGTTTGAGGCTCTGCGTAGCTTTTTTGAGTTAATTTTCGGTATACTGGGCTGAACTTTTTAGTCTGTAAGTTTATCGGTTTCAATATATGAAACGGGCAGTCTCTTGCCTTTTTTTTCAAAAAAATTGGTAAATATTAGTGGAGTATTTCTTGCTTGAAGGCTAAGGGCTTGAGAAGGAAAGAAGAAGAAACAAAACAACCTAGCATCCTCATCTTATCCTCTTGTTGACAAGAGAGGTATATCTACATTTTTTTGTTAAGATTTACATTTGGAGAAATCAATCATCTTAGCAGATCTTTCAAAGTCGCTAGTAATAACATTTTAAAATTAGAGTGAGGCTACGGTACTATGCATAGCACGGATTGGATCCTTGCTACGGCTCAATATTTGAGTTTTCAAAATTCTAACGGTCGATCCAAACTGTTCAACATGATTATAAAATGAATATGTACCTGCAAACCAAAATTTACATTTTTTTTATTATTTTTTTAGATAGATAGAAAATCACTGTTTTTTTATGGTCCAGAATTTTCAGATCAAGTGATTTTCTACCTATCTAAAAAAATAATAAAAAAAATTAAAAAAATATAAAATTTAGTTTGCAAGTACATATTCAATTTATAATCATGTTGAACGGTTTGGATCGACCGTTAGAATTTTAAAAACTCAAATATTGAGCTGTAGCATGGACCCAACCGTGCTATGCATAGTACCGTAGCCTCACTCTTAAAATTATATCTATCTTATGTACTATAAGTTGCTTCATAAGCACGCGGAATTGGTCAAATGGGAGAGAATGGTGAGTGCGAGAGAAAGGAACCGTGTGAAAAAAATGTGAAAAATATTTTGCTATTTCATTTCAAGCGAGAGAGTAGAGTCCACGAATAAAGTTTTATTCTCACTGTAAATTTATGAAATCGTTTTTATTAAATGGAACTATGCATAGTACGGACCATAGTCTCATTCCTAAATTCTATGCATAGCGCATATTGACACGTACTATAGACTCAAATCTTCAATTTGAAAGCCTTAATATTTGATTCAAACCGTTTAACATGATCTTCATGTAAATATGTACTTGTAAACTAAATTTTATATTTTTTAGAATTGTATTACTATTTATTTAAATGTGTAGAAATAAAAATTTTAGACCAGCCAAAAACAGTCATTTTCTACCCATCTATAAAACAGTAAAATATACCTAAAAATATAAAATTTAGTTTACAAGAGATGATATTAACGGTTCGATTCGATTGTTAAAATTTTGAAAATAAAAATATTAATTCGTAGTACGGAACAATACCATAACATCGCTCTTTTTAAAAATATAAAATTATAAAAAATTATGGGATGTCGACCCATTACTTTTCCGTAATTAAATTGCTCGTCATAAAATGACCTAGTTCGGCAGCTTTTTAAATCCCAGCGTTGCTCTATCGAGCAGTTGCCGTCTTTTGAGCATTTCTTGGGAAGTGCAAGCGCTAGGGTTTTGTTCCTTCACGCTCCAGTTTTTCTCTCTCGATCTCGATCGATCAGGCACCGGACGCTTCTTTGGTAAATCTTCTTCCTCTACTTGATTTTAGCCGAGAGCACTATAGAAAAAGGGGCATGAATTAATAATTGGAGTGAAATTGTTTTGTGAAAACTTGTCTATTACTTGTAAGATAGATATAAATAGAAGAAAACCATTTTTTTGTCTTCTAAAACTAGGAATACTTGCATGATCTCTCTTCTTCCCTTGGAAAATTAAACCATATAAGATGCAATTCACGTGATCTTTCTTGAAGTTCCTCACTGAAAGGGAAAAAAAACTCGTGTCTCAACCTATAACCAATGATCGGATGCTTCTTTGACCCGTATCAATTGGCCAATCAAAATCAACATTTACTAAAAATGAGAAAGCCTTTCATACATTGATCTCTACATTGCAATATTAATCAAATGGGCAAGTTGGGTCCAAAGATATCCTCTAATTGAGAAGCGTGAACATGCAAAGGTGAACAAATGGGGGAGGATTTTTTAACCTATCTTGCAACTTAATTGCATTTGGTTTGTTCGCTACTAATACCCAAGCAAGGGTAAGAGGGCACCCTCTATTTTGTTCCTTCTTTCCAATCATATCTTCATCGATCCCGCAACAGAGCTATACAAGGCTCAACATTGGATGAATATGATATATTAGAAAACGAATTCAGATCCTCCCCGGTATCGTAACAGGGAATCTTTTACAATTACTGGATCTGGACCATTCTTTTTAACTATGGCATGAATCTCAAAGCCCAATAATACTGCCCCGCGCTAGCCCGAATCTCAAAGCGGCTGGGAGTTAATCTCAAACCGTAAAGTGAAGGGAATCTTTTACAGGATTGGAGAGGATACTTATCCTAGGAAAACTGCATCAGGTACTTCTAATTTCAATGCGATAAGAACAAATCTGGTAGAAAGCTAAGCTATCAAATTTTATGATCCATAGCAACCTGATTTTTTAATTTATTTGGATCTGAATTTAAATAATATATAACAAATTCATGTTCATTTTAGGTCCTTAATGTAATGGGTCATTAACTTTGGAGAATTACAAATTAAATAATATCTAACAAATTCATGTTCAGATACCTATTTGAGAATATTTATGTTATTTTGAACTTTGGATTACAATATTAGGTGCAATTTCATATATACCCTACTAAAATTTCACAATTACATATTTTACCCCTCTAAAATTGAAAATATCATATATATCCTTTGCGAACACAAAAATTATTATCTTTTCACATCATAATTACATATATCTCCCTCCAAAACTTAATATCATTTTTATACTCCTAAAATACAAAAAATTTTGCTTTCTCCTTTGAAATTACGACTACCAAAATTATCCTTCTGGACTAGAAGCTCCTTAATTTGCTCGAATCTGTATCCTCTGCATTAACTCAGAAGTTGAGTTAATGCATCCCGGCCATCTGATTAGGATCCGGGCCAATCCGGCCTGAAATAGAATGCATGGGGCTCCATTAATATTCATGCCAACACGGATCGGACGGTTCGGATTCATTTTACATTAACTCAAATTTTGTGTTAATGCAGACGATACGAATTCAATTTTCTCTGTCTTTTTCATCTTCCCTCTCCACCTCTCTTATCTAGCTAGCAATGCTAGATGCAAGAAAGAATAGGAAAGATAGAAGAGTAAACAATTAGAATTTCATTCAGAAACTTCAATCCTTACTCGATAGCTTGTTTATCTTTTATTTTTGCATAATTAAGTTACATATAGGATACTTTTATGTGAGACACAGATCAAGCGAATGATTTTTCTACATTTGGTGAGGAGGATAAAAGGTTTTTAGGGGGTATAAAGTTAATTTAGATGAAAAAAGAGCGAATAGGTCAAAAGATTTGTTTAAAATTTTCAAAAAAATAAATATGATATTTACAATTTGGAAGGAAAATATATAGATTTAAATTTTATGATGGTATACATGAACTTCCACGACAACTTCAGAGTTGATACTTACATAGGAGGAAAAAGAAAAGTTCAAATTTTGGAAATGTAAAGTTGTAAACCAAGGAAATTGCATATTCAAATTCCACGAGGTCATACAATTGTCAACATGAAAGGTGTGCACGGGAAGATGCTAGGCTTGGACCATCTTTCAAGAAAGGATGGAAAAAAATAAACATTTGGTTGAAGCCTTCTCAAGACTTCTTTTGGAAGATATATGTAGAAAGAATGATCAAATTATAAGAATGCCAACTTTTATCGCAATAAATAATATTGCCAATAAATGTTCGAGATTTGGATAAATAAATTGCCATTAATGAGGATTTTGTGCTTCTATTATGCCTTTTGAATTGGATTGTTAACAATTATTTATAGTTCCTTCTCAAAAACAACTCAACGACTAATATATTTTATTTTTTCCATTTTCAAGGAATTATGTCTCCTATCTCTACAAAAAAAAGTAGTCATATCTATAAACAAAGGAAGTTGAATGATAATAATCGTGTTTCTCTAGTAGAGAATAAAAGAGCACAAAAAGAAAGAACTCACAGCAACAACTCTGGCCTAAGCTATGATGCCCAATTATCTATAGAAAATAACTTGCAATGTTTATCATCAAATACTGATGCGAAGTTATATGCAAATTTCTCATCTACAAGGAATATATGCATCCACATACCACGTAATCACGAACTTTTACTAAATAGAAAAGGAGAAACCAATAGAAGGGCTAATAATTGTCAAGATGAGATGCGACGTCTAAAGTGCAAAAGTTGTGATGCTATTGGATACTCTACAAAGATGTTGATTTGTGACAATTGCGAGGGACCATTTCATTTGAAATGTAGTGGTGTGTTCTCAAGGAAAGTACTTCCTGACGAATGGTATTGCCATCCTTGTTCAAGGAAGAAGCGAAGAGGAGCACTACAAAACGTGAGTTTGGGAAGTGGAAAGGTGATGAAAAGAAGTGCGAAACTTGGAAGAGAGAACTCTTCGAAGTATACGTCAAGTATCCGAATTGGTGAAGATTTCCAAGCTGAAGTTCAAGAGTGGTTTGGTCCAATTCATGAGTATGTATTTATATTATTATTTTAATTTCACCATGTTTAGTTAAGGCCTAAACCATGGAATAAAGGGTTTGTGCCTAAATTATTCCACCAAACGAGATTTAAATAGGCTAGCGTAACTAGGCGTAAGCCTAAAGTTAGGTTGACATAAACTAGCCTAAACCAAACCACCTCCCTAGGTACCTTAAGCCTAAAGTTAGGCTGACCTAAACTAGCCTAAACTAAGCCACCTCCCCAGGTGCCTTAATTTTGTGTTGCGTCATGGATCCACTATCAGTGACTATTTGTAAAATTTACTCATTTCTCTTTCTTTAGACCTCAACCAAATGTGAATATTAAGGCCGGCATAAATCCGAATAACCAACTTAGGCCTCCTTAACTTTAGTCCTCAACCAAACATCATCTTTTTGTGTAAAGCGAACAAGAACGATTATGACAAGTTTGGCATTATAAATATAGAGGCGTGATTACGATTAATGTGCCATCATACTTGGAGGAGGTTAACTTCGTATTTTAGTCTTTGTTGTTTATTTATAAATTAGGTCTAGATACTGCAATCGTGGGTGTTCATCGGGTCCATATTGATTGGTTTTAAACCGAACCGAGAGAATTCGAATTAAACGGTTAAATGGATTGCTTATGTTCATTTTGTTAAACCGTTCGGTTCGGTTCACTTTATAAAATTTTAAAACTGATTAGATCGAACGACCGAAAGAGGAGTCTACTTTTTTTTAGCCTATAAAAAAATTATTACGTTTTCTTTCACCTTGAGTATGGAACTCACTAAACCCTAATTCAATTATGTGTATTGAAATAAAAAATTCTTTTGAGTCTATAAAAAAATTCAAAAAATTAACAAAGACTATATTTTTGTATTAATTATTAATCTTCTTATTTCGGTTCAACTTAACAAACTGAAATTTAGTTTGGTTTGTTTGGTTCGGTTTTAATTCGAGTGATAAATTTATTTCGGTCAGTTCGGTTGTATTTTTTTTAAAACCAATTAAAATTTTAGCTTGCCTATTTTGTTTCGGTTTTAACCGAACCGAACCGATGAACAGTTCTAACTGCAAATAATACGAAACCTTAGATCTTTCGATTCCAATAGTCTAGCTACAATTTGTATAGTTTCGGGATCAGAAATGATCAATCCAAAACACATCCTTTCAACTCGAATCTTTTTTAAAATAATATATTGCATTTAAGATTTTTTTTAATTTTAAACTAGGTGTAGATTCTATAATAAATATGAGATCTTAGACATTTAAATTCCAATAGACATGCCATGTTAGTGCAGTAATAGGCTAACAAAAGGTTGTCAAAATTTGTCCTTTTAACTATAATCTTTCTTCGAATAAAACATACGATTTAAAGAACTTTCAATTGCATTTTGAGGTAATTTCACACAAGATAATAAACACTATATTCCATAATATGTAAATATTTATGTTGAGTTTACTTTATGAATTAATCAAATTAAATATAATATACATTTATTTGTGTGTTTATTATTTCTTTCTTCAAATAAAACACTACAATTTAAAGAACTTAATTACATTTTGAGGTAATTTCACACAAGATAATAAACGCTATATTTCGTAATATGTAAAATTTTATGTTTTCTGAGTTTACTTAATGAATTAATCAAATTAAATATATTATACAATTTTTGTGTGTTTATTATTTGGTGCCTTAAGTTGTTATAATACTCTTTTTTGTATTGATATTTTAAAATTCAAAGGCCAAATGACAAATATGAAGGGGTGTAAACCATGGTTTGGAAAATCGGCCGAGTCTGAGTTTACTGGGCCAAGTTGGGTCGGAATCAGTCGGGGGTGATCCGATTTATACCTATTTACGTGGTTGGTCAATTTTTGCGTTGAAACTCGGTGGATTGTTTGGACTCGATCAGTTCAACAGAGTTTTGCTTTGAGTTGGGCCGATTCTTACTAATTCATCCGATTCCAAGGGATGCTTTAAAAATCATGCCCAAGTAGTTTAAGTTCAATTTGAAGAAGGTAATTGGAAGGTCATGGGTTTTCAATTTGGGACAAAATGTCAGCGTCTTGTAGGAGGAGATATACTAGGCAAAGATACGGTTCATATGATTTTGCATAGACTCGTTTCACGATATTATTGTGCCAACACTTTTTAAATATGTTAGATAGCTCACGATCCTATAGTCCTTACATATGTCCATTTTTGAACTTTTGTGCTTAGGTGCTCCCAACGTGGTTGGTCAATTTCATTTACTTCCATGAATTGTCGCATTAGTGGTTATAAATACACACTATCTGTAAAATAATATAAACTTTACAACACCTTTTGATATTCATTTCCTACAACCTTTCTAAAATGTTTCAGACTAATCGTCTTTCAGTACAAATTTAAAACCCCAAATTTGTATTCTACAAACCAATACTGAGGCATCTAATCTAAGATTCGTAACAGCCGCTAACCCAACAAATCAATGGAATAACGGAATAACAAGCTAACCCAAGCTAATCCAATATTTCAGAACGACTACCTTTTCACCCAAACACGCAATAGCGATCTACTTCTTGCTATTTCGGAGCCATCCAAACGCATTGGAGTTTCATGCATAAAAGTATTTTTTTTAAGGCATAATCGGTTATATACCCATCAAAACTTTTGAAATTGGATATTTGCCCATATCCTATTCAAAATTTACCTCAAATTTGAATGGGATATGGGTAAATATCCAATTTCAAAAGTTTTGATGGGTATATAACCGATTCCCCCTTTTTTTAATTAAACCAAATTCAACATATTTTAAAAATATAAAATAATATTCCATTTTAAATATATGCCACACCGTACCATTTGAGCAGCGAAATCCATTGCTAAAACATTACTTTATTTATTTACTATTATTTGTAATTTCCATTTTTTTACAGTGAAAAAATATTTCCAATTGTTTTTCAAGTATTTAAACAAATTTAAATAATTTCGAGTTTTCAATTTGAATCGGCTGAGTTTGGTCCGATTCGCCAATTCCAATCCACCAAACTACGTGTCGATTCCGATTTTGATTTTCAGAACCATGGTATAAACATGTTGGATTAGTCGGGTTGTAGGTTTTCAATTTTGATTTACACTTGCCGGGTGACAAATTTTTTAATTTGTGTATGGATCACAACTTGAAAATTTTCTAATTAAACATAAATACTATACGATAAACATTATATTGTTTTGACATCAGAAATCCAAATTTTGTCAATAATATATACATGAATATGACTGGTATATTTAAAAGCAAGTTTTTCTAAGAAAATAATGCACGCTGTCCTATTGGGTCAGTTACATTTTTCTATTACTTTTGAACAAATTTGTTTGTCGTTATTCAAGATACAATCTTTATTTTATCATATCAAAATCTAAATCCATAATTTTTCAGGTCATGTTAGATTAATCCGAACCATTGGTATTATTCTTAATTTTAAGTGATGCTTCAATGTAAAACTTAAAAAAAAAATTGAGTTCATTTCGGACCAACTCTTGGGCTGTAAAATGAACAAATCAAGTTATTGAAAAAGAAAAAGAAAAACATAAGGTTTGGATTTGTCATTTGAATATACGTTTCTAAATATAATTTTCAAAGAGAGGTTGTAGAGCCTCCTCTTTTATGTTGTATTTAGTAAGGTCATTATATTACTGAAAGAATTTTGGAGCCAACTGATCGTAGCTGAATTTAAATAAATAGACAACTAAAAATTGTGTCTGTATCGTAAGATATTCTGAATCTGAATTTTATCTATGGATACCCATGTATCATTTTTTTGTTTCAAGTTCCAAATATTTGTGGAGCTTCCTCTTTCAAGTTTCAGGTATTAACGTTGTCGTTAGGAATAAAAGTTTAGTTCAGGCTCTTCCTTTGCTTGCGTTTGTTTGAAATATAGTTCGTCATCAACTTGCTCATGAATTTGGATTTGTGAATTAGTTGAGTTGGTGATTTTGATATGTTAACGAGGCTAGGCTGGGATTGCTTGGGAGTCGAGATGGAGTCATGTATATTTGATCTTGGTTAAGTCTATATTAGAATGCCTTTCTGTTCTTATATAGTACTAATAGTGCTGCTTTAACTCAATAGTCATTTATTTTTGTTCAAAATGTGTCATTGAGTCAAAATTTCAACACTAGTTTCTTCTCAATTCCCCCTATGGATTGCTTGATCTCATTTCTATTTTCTTTTTTATAATGATGAAACTGAAGTTGTGCTCATTGATGTTCAAATTTTCCAAACTAGTCAATATCAAGCTCGCAATGAACTCAGAATTTGGTTCGGCTCACTTGAGATAAACTCGTGTGGAGCTTAATTCTTTCAGTATACGTATTCATCTAGAGATCTTTGTATTTGTATCAGTATCCCCTGTATGTTACCATCCAAATCTGGATATGTTGGAACAAATATTTTCAAGCTCACTTTTCCTTCTAGGGGGTACAATTTCTGAGGTATTTTAAATTTGAATGCTTTAGTAATTTTAGGGGGTACAATTTCTGAGGTAGGTGCAAATTTCCACCTTGGGTACCTATTACAGAGATATTCTCACTTGTACCACCTTGTTCCCTGGTGATACTGCGGTATAATTTTTTATACTATGCTTTGTACCTATCTTGATTCTTTTTTCTCTATGCAGTGATGATGGTTATTTTGAGGAAATCAAGGAAGTTAGACCTGTGGAACTTGGCAATTTGAATGAAAAGCATGGCCACGAACCTATGACTTAGTAATGTTCTAGGAGAATGCAGTAAACACGAGAGCTTTGGTCTTCTCTCCAAACGTATGGAATTCATTTTAGAGTGCAGCATTTCAAGCAATGCCTTTAAGTAATATATGAAATATTCTGAATTGGAACATTAGAGATCTCAATTCTACTAGAAAGAGACAAACCTTAGAAAGAGACAAATCTTAGTTGATATTATTAAATTTCATAAGATTGATATAATAGCAATACAAGAAACTAAAAGAGAACAATTTTCTGATAAAATTCTTAGAACTATTTCTAATAATTTTGATATCGGAAAATGGATGCTTTCTGTAGGCAAGTCTGGAGGTATTTTGTTTGGATGTATTAGTATTAAGGTTGAAATTGTAGATTGTAGTATCCATAGATTTTTTGTAGATATCTTTCTAAATTGTCTTTGGGATAATAAACAATGGATGATTACCATTGTATTCATAGATTTTCTATAGATATATTCTAAAATGTTTTTGGGAAACAATGGATGATTATCATTGTCTATGCTCCTATAGAATCATCTTTAAAATCTGCTTTTGGTTTGAATTAGAGAATAACAGATTTAATAGGAGTGAATTATGAATTGTTGTGGAGATTTCAATGCAATTAGACTAAAACAATGAAAGATCTAGCCTGGTTTTAATTAGAGTGGAAAAAACGTAATGTGCTATGCCGTGACTAATACGCTGTGATTTGGTCTCGTGCTGTGTTGTGACTAAAATGTTAAGGGGTGGTCATGGCAATTTAATGGTCACGCCACGTGAGTCACATCGTGTCTAAACATGTTGTGACCAAATGTGACTCGTGTGACCATTTTATCATAATTTAAGTTAGTTTATACAAAATTCACCATTTGATCAAAATCTAACGGTCATAATTACACGTGACTCGCGTGATCACGTGTTGTGCCGTGCGTGACTAGATCTTTTGTGTCACGTGATGTGCCGTGCCAAATTTTCAATTAAAAGATGGTCACGGCACGGGACATACGAGTCACGGCACGTAACTAACACGTGTGCCGTGCCATTCCGTAACGGAACCGGCTCCGCCGTGCCGTTTTTCCCACTTTAGTTTTAATGTGAGACTTAGTAAGATGTTTAATAATTTTGTACATAATCTCATAGAACACAAGCTCCCAAATAGGATACATAGGCAATATGCTCTGTTGGATAGACTTTTTATTTCTATAGAATGGGATGAGTCATGTCCCCATAGTTTAGTAGAAAAATTAAGTATGGATCTGATACTGTCCAATGCTGATGTCAGGAACCAAGATAAGGTAGGTAGAAATCCTTTTTTTAGATTTTGTTCAACTCGTTCAAAAGTGGTGGAATGAATTCCCTTTGGATGCAAATAATCTAGGACAGTAGTTTGGATGAAAAATTAAAATTCCTTGGGAAAGAAATTAGAGGTTGGACTAGAAATCACTATGCAGCTAAACAAAAGCTAAGCAAGAAGCCTTAAAAGCTCTTAAAATTTAGAACAATTTTACAAGAGAGAGAACTAACTGCAGAAGTAGAATTTTGGAGATTTCAATACCTTGGATGACATTTTTAGAAGAGACGTATTGGAAAAATAAGTCAAAATTAAAGTAGTTAAAAAATATCACAATACCAAAAAATATTCATAAGATAGCAACGGCCCATCAGCAAATAAGACATATTAGTTCTTTAGAAATCAATAGTGTAATGATTAAGGAAGAGTCACAAATTAGAAATCATATTGTGAATTATTATCATCAGATTTTGGGAATTCTTGAAGTATGTATTTTTAGATAAGGGTTTTTGGGATCAAGAAGAATTAATTTCCTCATACGAGATTAGGATACAAAAAAATCCTTTAGCGAAGAAGAAATTCATATAGCTGTGTTTGAATCTGATCCCAGTGCGGCTTGTGGCCCTCATGGGTAGGATAAGAGCAATTGAAGTAACTCAATTTTTGGATTTTAGATCGGGACAGTCCGATTCGAATCCGCAACAATCCATCCCGAAGTGGAGTGCACACATCCCGAGCGACGGATTCGAATCGGACAGTCCCGATCCAAAACCCAAAAATTGGATTACTTTAGGGGATCCAAACTCGGATAAGAGTGCGTCCGATAAGTATCAGACTCACTTTTGAGTTTGATTGTCTTTTCTGCCATCCAATCCGCTTCAAGATCCATGCGCGCGAATATTGAAGCGGGCACGCACAAATCTTAAAACGAATTGGAGGGCAGAGAACCCAATCGGACACAAAAGTGAGTCTGATACCCATCAGACGCAAAAGTGAATGCAATGCCCATTGGACACTCTTTTTTCTTATGGGTTCACATTCAAATTCTATCAATATTTTAAGAAATTGGTAAAATTTGATATATTCTTATTGTGTCAACAATTGTATACTCATAATTTAGATCTCCAAAACCTGAAAAAGCTTCTAATTGCCTGATTCCAAAAGAGCAGAATGTTTTGAAGGTTAAACAATTTAGGCCCATAATTTAGTTAATTGTAGTCTAAAGATTATCTCTCTAAGATTCTAACAAATAGGATGTAGCTAATCATAGATAGGTTAATAGATATCTATCAATCTGCTTTGAGGGGTGGATCTTATATAGTGTATGTAAGCCAAAGGGTGCTCAGCCATCTCCATAATTTTAAATTTTTTAATCATGCATAATGAAATTTAATTGAATTTTTTTCTTTAAGTTTTTATATAGTTTAGTCTCCTTAAAAATACTAAATATTTGTTTGTAGCCTAATGGGTAAAGTTATGCATGTGGTTGTAGGAGACTTTGGATTCAATTCCCACAAACCACAATTTATATTTTTTACATTTTATGTTTCAGCTCTCCTATCTAAATTTTCTAGTTCCGCCTATGTCTGCTTTCATAAAGATAGGTTTATTCAAGATAATGTAATTTTAGAACATGAAATTATACTCATTATTGTAAGGTTACTAGACAACAAGGGTTGTTATCAAAGTGGATTTCGAGAAGGCATGTGATAAAATCCACTAGGGCCGTTTGGCAATGCAAGTAGGATTAAATCTTGATCCGCGTGAAGGAGCTCATGTTCAATTGTCTTAATTCATGATAGAAGCTAAAGAGGTTTAATTCAGAGGTAGAGGTGCCTTAAGATCCGGGTAGGGGATTAAGATTATGGAAAATGGAATTAAAGAAGTGATCTTAATCTTAATCCTTACTAAGGAACCTGTGTTCGGAAGGTTTAAACGAATAACGAAGTTAAAGTAGACTTAAGGAGGATTGATCTCCATCCATTGCTGAACACCCATACTGGGATTATCTTATGGACCTTATGGATTCAACAATAGTTATATAGCTCCCAAACTTGTAGGGGTTAACATGGGGACCATTTACGCAACCCAACCCCCCCCCCCCCCCCCCCCCCCCCCCCCCCCCCATGTTCATTTATGGATTCAAAGGGAAGCTGTGGTTTTTAAAAGGTTGTTATCAGGTGTTTTACTCCCAAAATGGAATAATATACTAGCCATTCTTGGTCAGACACCCTTTACCCATAATCAACACAAAATATGTTGGAGATGGGACTCCAAAGGGGAGTTTTCCAGTAAAATATGTTTATAAAATTGTAAATGTCAGGGGTGTTATGAATGAAAAGAATTTATTATGGTAGAATATACCATTTCCCTCAAAAATTGGCTTTTTTATGTGGTTACTATCTAAAAATAAAATGCTTACTAAAACAAATTTTGCAAAATGGAGATGGTCAAGTTTAATCAATTGTCATTTTTGTGGTGATGATAAAACTGTCAACCATTTGTTTGTTACATGCTCTTTTGTGAGGAAGATAAGGCTTTGGATGGGTCATTGCCAAGAATTTTGTATACATTGGTCCTCTTTTGAAGAAATTCTTGATCTTGCATACACTGTCAGAGGAGTACAGAGAACTGCTTGCTTAATGATAAATAGTGCAGTGTGTTAGACACTTTGAAAGCATAAGAATGATATTTGTTTTAATGGTGCTAATGTCAAATTCAATAGAAGTATAATTTTTCTAATAATTTATCTTGTCTATTACTGACTAGGTGCTACCAAAGAAGAAGTGGGTCAGGTTATCCATTCCTGGCTGGCTGGCTCCCTGGGGACCGGGACAACATTCCATTGTAGGAAGACCAACCAGCTATTAATAGAACGCTTTTGGGACTCAAATAACATGTTTTTAATAACTTTATCATATATCTGGATACTGATGGTACTGATGTTGGATACTGGTATTTGGTAGCAGTAATTTTGGGTGTAGACAATTCCAGGTGATATAGGTTAGGGGAAACCAGCAAGACAGAGATGGGAGTAAAGGTTTGGGCAAGAAGGCTTTTGGCTGAGTCCACTCACTCACTGTCTACCTGTAATTTTAAACTCCATTTGCATTCATGTCAGTGCCTTAATAAAAATTAATCAAGCAAATATGAATCTATTTTATATTTGATAGTTCAAATCATTTTAGTCTTTACCAATATCACTAACGGAACGTGCATTAGACCGTCCAATCTCCTCGTAGAGACGTTCCACTTCTGACCACAGAAGAGAAATCCCACTGGATTATAATCCCGACTTTCCGTAAAATTTGAGAGAGAAGCTGCAGCTTCAAGATACAGTGCAAGTTCAATTTTATTTATGTTTAAATTTTTATTTTTCTGTACAAACGGAAATTTTTTTTTTTTTTTATGCCGCGTTCAATTTTAACTTTCATTCTTTCTGCTTGAAGATGTAATAGTAGTTTTATCTCCAACCATATAGAATTATATATTCATGCTCAACAAACTAGCGAACTCCATAGAAAAAGGTTAGGAGTATAAAGTATCTGTTCATCCAGTTCACCTTTGGAAATTTCTATTTTTTATTATAACTTTATATTGTGAAGAACGAGTGCTTAATTGTGAAGAACAAATGTCGAATTTTTAAATACACAAATACATTTGTCCATTGTATACGGTTAAATATTAACTTCTAAAACTTCATTGCTTCTTTAAAATACATATCTGTGATTAATGAATTTGTTAATTCTTTCAACAATTAAATAGTGGCTCCTAACATTTATGAATATACACAATTGATCACAATGTTTGATCAACATTAGCTATTAAATTCTTTAAAATCGTGTGATGAAAAAGCAATTAAATTCTTCAAAAACTATATTTTTTTTGTAGCATTAGCAAATATAACATATATAACATGCTTCCTAATATACAAAGTATATTTGATTAACAAATATATATTATCCAAAAACATGTCACAATATACTAATAAAGTTATAAAGTCGAAGTTGCTATATAATTAACAAATTCATTAGTTCATTTAACAATTAGCGAATAATACTTAACATTTAACTAATTATCAGTGACGTCTAGAAAGCTATTATAATCATGAAAATACGGACCCAAAAGAAAAAAAACGATATACTTTAAAATTCACTCAACTCCATATTGGACCCAACAGCTGCAGGTACAATTGATACAACAATCTGTATCCTCAAATAACATACTGAAAAACCTTGAGATTTTGCTGAGTTAATCACATTTCATAAGAACACAATGGACTGCTAACTCCATTACAAACAAGTAAATAAAGGCAGAAATAAAATATGAGCAGCATGGCAAAAGGAGAGTATAGATACTTATTTGTACTTGGACATTGCCAAAAGATGAACTAATGTAGAATTTGCAAGATTAAAACAAAGAGAAGCTCAGAACGAAGAAAAGAGTTCAATTATTGGCTCTCCCTTGAGAAAAGAGCAACAGAAACACCAGGTTTAGACAAAGCTATTTTTAAGAAAAGGAAGCATTTAATATCCATCCTGGATGAAAAATGAAAGATCACCAGACCTGCAATAGAGATTATTGAAGTCAGCAAAATATTTGACTGACTTCTCAAAAATCACAGAAAGAAAATATATAAAAGTTACAAAAAGCATACTACAAAAATAAAATGCAGTACATACAAAAATGTAAATATGGATTTCTTTTTTCAATGTAAAAGTAAACACTGAGTTAGCAACATTAACAGCAAGTTTTAGTATAGAAGACAATCATCAACCGGGGTGAATATCTATTTGGCCCTTCTCAATATTTATTTATCTGCGGCAAATAAGGACCAGATAAAAAATAATAATAATAATAATAATTGACTCAGGATCAGATCAAATTGAGGATTATAACATGTTGCACTCGTGTAGGATAAATGATGCATAATTAGAAAATATGAGGCTTAAATGTGCAATAGACTTTGGCCAAATGTAGATGGATGGCTTATCAAATTTGCTGCTATTTTTCTTTGCTTTATATTTGGGGTGACTGAACTGGTACCATGTATGCACCTCTGCAGCACATTATATCAAACATTCAGACAACATTTATGTAATATCAGAAACTAAAAGACCTGGGCTATTGCATTGAGGGTTACGAAGCCCCAACTCACCACTACCTCTTTTTCACTTAAGTATCAAAATCTAAATTTCATATATTGAATTATGAACCCTTGGTCTTATTCTTCACAAGCAAATCACCCAGTAAAATTTTATAATCTTTGTTTCTTTTCTAAAAGAGGCCAAAAGATGTCCATACTAAAAATTTGTATATCACAGTTAAAACCGATCAACTGTACTCTTGATAGTGCAAAACAAACTAAACATTTGCAAAATTTGTGATATTCATGAAGAAGAACAAGATGTTGAATTTGGAATTTTAAAATATTAATGCAAATTATGGGACTCCTCCATTGCAAAACATGGTAATATCATCAATGATGAATTTTTAGTCCAATAGTTAACATTTTTCAAAAGAAGACAGATATAATGGAATGTGATCTTTACCACAATGATTTCCCTCTTAGTTTTAGATATTGATCTCAAGTATTAAATTATATGAATATCAGCACTATTACAGACTCCGGTTGGGTTTCATTTCTAGCCTACCCCAACTTGTTTGGGACTGAAGGCTTGGTTGTTGTTCTTGTTGTATCAGCACTATTACAAAATTCCTTGTATTAAAGATGAACAAACCAAATTTTGATTGCTCCTAAATTTGTGCTAAGACTAAATAACCTTTTCCCCGAGTATTCAAACTTACTTTTCAGATTTCAACTCGAAGCCACATTAATGCACGCAGTCAACATTCAGAATTCCACTGGAACTTGGAGGGGGCACCACTCCCATGGGGGAAAACAAATGCATCAAAATAAAACCTAAACCTAGAGCTAAATAGGTAACTTTATGCGAATATAAAGTTTGACATTTCTATAATATAGATCAAAGTTAATCTTTTCTCAACGCAAATCAGTAGATCAACTCAGACAAAAGATAATTAGAGAAAACAATTAAAGATGTACGATTACGGTTTGGATCTAACCTTGGAGCGATCAGTGATGACCACCGCTCTCCTCGAGGTGCGCGAGGTGGCGGCGCTCATGCGGGAGGTTGATTAGGTAAGAGAAAATCATGCCACCGAAGCAGACGTGGAAGATAGGATCAGCCGAGCCGGTCTCGATGTACTTCTCGATGTAGCGATCGACAGCCTTGTCAGCGCCCTTCTTGACGTTGTCCCATGAGAGGCGGGGCTTGATGACCTTTGGAAGATCGCTCACCTTCACCGCCCTGATCTCGTTGTAGAACGCGCGCAACGCCATCGCAGAGAGGTCTTGATTCGACGAGGTCAAATGGGAGGAGATGAGAAACCCTAGCCTTAGCTTCTGTGATTTGTTTTCGGCTTGTTGCTAATTTGACGGAGGAAGAGGAGCAAGAGAGAGAAGCAGAAAACTCACCTAATAATACCCTCTTGTAAGAAGGTCCCTAAATTATCATGAAATTGCAAAAAAAATATTTCCAATTAGATGTATCTTTTATCGTAAGATTTATAATTAATGTTTTAAATAGCTAGTTATAGCAATGTAATAGTGGAGCTACAGTAATTTTTTTAACCATTCCGCAATGATACAATAATCGCTATTTATAGCATTATTCATTGATTATCACGATAATAACACCAACAACCGCACATGTGGAAAATCAATAGACCAAATTATTAATTTAGTTTTATTGACCTATTTTTAATGAAATCAAACCAATAATTTATCTTTGTGGTTAATATAATAAGATCATAAAAATAATGAGATGGGCTAATATACATTACGAATTAAAGTCCATGTTTTAATTTGTGTCCATATTTTGCAATTTCAAAGTTCAAACAACCAATTTATATCGCTCAACATGATCTTCATATTAATTGCGCTTAAAGACTAAATTTTACATTTTTTTTTACTATTTTTAAGATAGGTACAAAATCACTATTTTTATGATCTATTTTTTTTAGAAAAAAAAAAACCATATATTTTATACCTATCTAAAAAAGAGTAAAAAGTTTCCAAAATAAATGTAAAATTTGGTCTCCAAGCACAATTTAATACAGAGATCATGTTAAACAGTTTGAATTGACTATTTAAAATGGTACACCCAACATCTTTTAGATATTATTCTCAAGAATTAAACCTGAGTTTATCCGAAGAGAGACAAGGACTTGTGCCACTGCACTAAGTCACGGTTCTGAAATCAGAATTATTAACACGAATTAAAATTTGTGTTTTATTTCACGATGAACATTAGCCCATCTCAAAAATAATTATATATAGTAAATTATTATTGTTTTATAAAATTATAATGTTCTTAAGCTTGCTAAGGATTTAGTAAGCTTAACTCTAAAATCTATCGTATTAGTCTTAAACGACGAATCTAAACCGTTGAAATCGATTTATTTCACGAGTGATGCGTATACATGTAAAATTTATAAATTTACAAATTAATTTAGTATGAAGTCAAACGGTCAAATAAAAGCTCCTGCACAAGATAACAAAATATGTGTGCTTGTAATTGTAAAGGTGAAATACTCCAACAACAACATGAGACTTCGTGTTTAAGAAATAAAATATTAGAACTGGTTTTATATTACTCTAATATTGTATATATGGTCTTGTATCGTATCTGATACGTATGGATATCCATAATGTCATATTCGTATCATTTTAAAATTTACCATATCGCCATATCCGTATTGTGATACGATACCCATACCTATATCCATGCAACATAGAAGAAAACATTCTCTGACGAACCATATCCATGGCAAAGAAGAAGGTGAAAGAGATGGGCGGGAGGTTAACAGTGGTAGCATTAGATGTGACGAAGCTGGTATTGATGCGGCCTGACGGGTACCCGAGTCCATATATGTACCCGAACCTGTTTGTGGATGGGTAAAGGAGAAAATACATAATGATTGCCTTCACTGGTGCATGCCTGGACCGATTAATACTTGGAATGCGATTTTGCTCGAGATTATCAAGAAATGGGAAGGTGAAAGAGAGGTTAACAGTGGCAGCATTTGATGTGACGAAGTTGGCATTGATGCGGCCTGACGGGCACCCGGGTCCATATATGTACCCGAACCCGTTTGTGGATGGGATAAAGGAGAAACTACATAATGATTGCCTTCACTGGTGCATGCTTGGGCCGATTGATACTTGGAATGCGATTTTGCTCGAGATTATCAAGAAATGTTAAGGTGAAAGAGAAGTTAACAGTGGCAGCATTAGATGTGACGAAGCTGACATTGATGCGGTCTATATATGTACTCGAACCCGTTTGCGGATAGGATAAAGGAGAAAATACATAATGATTGTCTTCTGATGTCTCGTTATTTGACCTATAATTCCGACCAATTTCTGTACCAAACTTGTGTTTAAATCTATTAAATCAGTTGTATTTCATTGAATATCTTTAGAATGTGGTACTGCTGCAAGTTTATTCTTATTTTGCAGGATTCGGGCGAAATCGAGGAGAAATCTGGAATTCTGAAGTCTCTACACGGCCTGTGTCACATTCTACACGGCCCGTGTCAACCTCGACTCGACCACAGACACGACCAGGACACCATCCATATGATGCTGAAATTTCAGCACCCGAACTTAAAACAGTCATAACTTTTGACTCGTAACTCCGTTTTGAGTGTATGACCACTTTTCGGAAAGCTTGCGAGAAGATCTACAATTTGAGCTAAGTACACAGGTTACACGGGCCGGACAGATTTGACACGGCCCGTGTCAAGCAATTCCGGAAACAGATCCAGAAATCTGGAAAGAAGGCTATTGAAGGAAGGTCGACCAATTAAGCATATAATCGGGATTTCTCTCCAGGGGAGGTCATTCTGGAACAGAGGAGAGCACATTCTAGGGTTTGTCTTTGGCGGCTAAGCTTGGAGGCGAATTGGAGAAGCGAAATACGCGAGTTTTCGATTGATCTTCTTTGTGCTTTGGGTTTTGTCATGATCAACTCTATCTCTATTTGTATTTTCTGTTTTAGAACTATGTGTGAGTAGTTTCCTTTGTTTCTAGGGTTTTGATGTAATCGAATGTTTTGTTTTGCATGTTAGTTATTGAATCTTTGTATTGAAATTTGTGTTTGATTGATTGAGTAGTATTTTAATTGCTTAGATTGAAGTGTTTGACCTATATCGGTTTACCACTAGATGAATGGCCACATCTATAAGGTATTCAAGCCCTTAAAAGTCTCTCAACCAAACTAAGTACATGAGGTAGGATTTGTGACCCGAAAGGCGAAACCAAGTAGTAACCGAAAGGCGAAAATTACTCTCTATCGACGGATAGGAGTTACCTTTAGTATACCAATCAAGCAACTAGGTAATTCGGACCAACACACGAAAGTTGAGGTCTAGAACCCGACGAGGGCATATATTGCAATTTCCATACCAAGTTGATGAACCAACAAACGACAGTTGAGGTTTAGAAACATTAGGTCTGGTCAGTAGAACCCTACACAAAGGAACGATACAAAGAAACAATAGCTGCTGCATTAACCCGAGGCTGACACGGACCGTGTAGCAAAATGACACGGCCCGGACAGGACAGTCTGAGGCAAAACTGAGATGAATTCTTAACCCTGGGAACGCTTTTATTTATCGATTAAAACCAGTTTAATCTTCTTTCTTGCACTTTATTACTGCTTTTGAATCTGTAGGAAACATAAATAACCAAAATCAACCCTTTCCAACTTCTAGTTTTTAATTAACCTAAGTAGAGTCCGGATAACACTTGAACCGTCCCTGTGATCGATACCCGACGATATACTACGCGGTAGGATTGTATACTTGCAGTCTGAACCAGAAGTGTATTTTAAGGTTAAAAGGTACAGCTTGCTGTACTGAAACTTTGTACTATACCTTTTTGGTGTAACACCTTCACTGGTGCATGTCTGGGCCGATTGATACTTGGAATGCTATTTGCTCGAGATTATCAAGAAATGGGAAGGTGAAAGAGAGGTTAACAGCGGTAGCATTAGATGTGATGAAAATGGCATTAATGCAGCTTAACGGGCATCCGGATCCATATATGTACCCGAACTCGTTTGCGGATGGGATAAAGGAGAAAATACATAACGATTGCCTTCACTGGTGCATGCCTGGGCCGATTGATACTTGGAATGCGATTTTGCTCGAGATTATCAAGAAATGGGAAGGTGAAAGAGAAGTTAACAGTGGCAGCATTCAATGTGACGAAGCTGGCATTGATGCGGCCTGACGGGCACCGGGTCGATATATGTACCCAAACCCGTTTGCGGATGGGATAAAGGAGAAAATACATAATGATTGCCTTCACTGGTGCATGTTTGGGCCAATTGTACTTGAAATGCGATTTTGCTTGAGATTATCAAGAAATGGGAAGGTGAAAGAGAAGTTAACAGTGGCAGCATCAGATGTGACGAAGCTGGCATTGATGCGGCCTGACAGACACCCAGGTCCATATATGTACTTGAACCCGTTTGCGAATGGGATAAGAGGAGAAAGTATATAATGATTGCCTTCACTTGTGCATGTCTGGGCCGAATGATACTTGGAATGCGATTTTGCTCAAGATTATCAAGAAATGGGAAGGCCAGTGAGATAATAATAAATAATGTTGTTTCATTTTTATTTTAAGTTTGTGTTTTTGATGATATGAAGATCACCTCAAATTGTAGGTCACAATTAGTTGCAAGTACGTTTTGTTAGCTTAATTATTTTTTATAACTCTATAGAGGACAAAAATTTGGTAGATCCAATAAAAGAGGAGGATGACTTGGTAATCATTTATTTAATATTTAGCAATTTTTAAAAATAAAATTTGAATTCAAAATCCTTCAAAGTTTTAACATAGGTCTCAATCTCCTCTGTATTGCAGCTCAACCATACATACTACATATTATCAATCATACATCAATTGACTTAAAAATTTAAGTAGTTTGAAATTAATGGTTCTTGGACTTCAAAGGATACTCAAATAAGATACCTATTAATTTGCAAAAGGATTAGGTGCAATAAGCAAAAAAGAAAGAAAAAAAAAAATTAGCCTGGATACTGTACTGCAATCGCATAGGTTTGGGTTTATTCCTGAATTAAAGTGAAAGCTGCGTTGAAACATGTCTTATTGAATTCAAATTTTATTTTGAGAACCATTATATTCAATAATTAAAATTGAAATTATTGACTTCGTGGAACTCAACAATGGTTTTCACTTTGTCAGACCCTGTCTCCGAGAATCTGGTAATCACGCAACCGGTTCACAATTCAAAGAAGTAAAAGTTCTACTTAAAAATAGAAATAGGAAAAGTTGTCTGCTCAAAATAAATTTGCGGAGTATGCTTCCGGGATGTTGAATTTGTTATATTAAATCATATTATAAATTTCAATATTAAATCATATTATAAATTTCAAAACTTATTCATAATTGTACGGCTTAGCTTGATGCGATTTTGTCGTTCCGAAACAAATTAAATCTGTTGATTTTAAATCATAGACTATGATATCGTTTATGAAGATAATGCAACGCATCATTTGGCCTAATTGCTTTCTTCTGATGAGTCTTGCGAATGGCAAACAAAGCGATGCTATTATTTAGTTAGATTATTCAGAATTTTAATTCTGACATCCAGTTAATTAATAAGCCCTCATAAACGGAACTTAAGAAATAATTTCCAACATAACTTTTTACATTAATTATATAATATGATCATGCCGACAATAAGATTGATTACACAAATTATAGCATTTTAAATTGGTACTGTCTTTAAGCCTCTAAATTCTAAACTAGTAATTCTAATAATTTGGATAGAAATGTTGAAGCTTAATTTATATTAGGTAGACGTAAAACTAGCTGTTATTTTCTATTAAAATTGCGGTTCAGAAATCTCTTACAATATTTGCAATAATTATTTTATTTGTTTAACTCGAAAATAAGGTGATAAATCTTTCTTGCAAGAGAATATAAATGGAGCGGGGAGAGCATCCTTAACCGTTCGATTAAGGGAGCTGTGTTAAATTAATGGATCTCAATGAATTGACCTCTCCGTAAAGATGAAACTCATGTCATTGCACTAAGTCCGTTGTTTTGATTGATTTAATTTAACTATTTCTCTGTTAATCAGTTTCTTTGGCCCAACCTTTGGGAATCCCATTTGGGCCCAGAAGCCTGGTACCTTAAACTTTCTCGAATATAATATTCAACACAAGGTCTAACTCAAACAGCAAGAATTCAGGAGCGAGAGGTAGTTGCTGCTACTGAATTCGTATCCTCTAAATTCAAAGGGAATATTTTGAGTTAATGCATCTCGATCATCCAATCTATTTTAAGATTTGTGCGGACTAGATTCATACTATATTAAAGGACCTCCTATATTATAAGCAGGAGCTAGATTAGTCCCGTTTAAAATCAGACTGTTGAAATTCATTAACTCAAAAGATTTTCTTTTGAGTTAATGCAGAGGATACGCATTCGCTTTCGCTGCTACTGGTAGTGCTGAAGTTTTGAAAAAACAAAAGTACATCAACACAGCAAAGATTAAAGAAACCTATACATTTTAGTTTATACACATCAGGCCATTTGCTACTCGCAAAAATTTCAACATACTTAAGGTCGCTACACTACACAAATTAAATGTCAACAGAAAAAAAATAGGTATAAAAATCAACACTAAATTTAGTAAATGTAAATAATTGAGCTTAAGCGTCAACATCAGGATATAATTATGCCACTAAATTCATGTGCGCATGCTTAAACAAACTAAATAATTTTATCTCGAAAAAAAATGCACTGAATATGATCAAATATCAACTTGTAACTAATTAATCAAACAAACCTACATAGAACTAACTAACAACCTAACAAAATTAAACTCAAATTATATTATTTCTATACTTAATGGTGTCTAGGTTAATACTTAAAGAGTGCGTTTGGATGAAGACTTGGGTTAGTGAGAATAGTGAGTTAACTCAACTTTTAATTGAGTTAGTAGAATAGCATACTAATTCACAAAAAACAAACAAGGAATAGTTACTTTTTGCTAACTCAAGCACATCAAAATGTAGGATAGTTGTTCGGAATAGTTACTAATCCGGGTTAGTACTATTCTTTGCCTCATCTAAACACACCTAGAAATAGCATAATTAGAGGTTACTAGTGTATTTGAAGTTTTGTAATTTATAAAATTAGAGGGTGATTTTGAAACTTTTATTTACCAATTTTTACGCAACGGGTAGCTTTTCTTTTCAACATTCCTAAGAAAAAAAAATTAAATAACATCCGGACTCCAGCATATCGTAAATTTTGCACCAAATTCAAAAGTACCAATGGTTCCTCTTCCATGCATAAGACTTCTTCATTAAAAACTCAATTAATTTCTATTATGATTTAATACTTGGCAAGTCGATTTGTGCGTGAATTTTCGGCAAAAAAACTCGAGGTAATGGTAGGCAAATCAACTATTTTTAAGCACTCCATCATGCTTATCAATGTATAAATTTTAAGTGCAAATTTTATTTCGTATTCTAACACTAACCCAATAACCCATTAAATTCGTAGAATGTATTGGAGTCAATTCTATTGGAGACGATATTTAGTTACTGCCTTACTGGCTCCACAGAATTGATGATGGAACGCTTTACAACAAGTTTGATTCCAACAGAATCGTTACTGCGAATAACAAATCTCTCCAAATTTTAGCTAAACTGGAGAGGATACGAACCATCTTTGATGACATTATGACCAGGATGTTGGATTGTCTCCTCCTTCCTCTCTATTCCGCCGATCTGGAAACTCAAATGATATCATGGGAACAAACCACCATTACGGTCAGAACCATCAACAAAATGCAAACTGCTTCACCAAAAAGCTGATTGCATGGGCTCTCTACTCTCTGATCCCCTTGGCACTCATCCATTTCTACCTCTTCCCCATTTCTCCAGCCCAAACACCACCTATCACAGAGACCACAATTGAACACTCCAAGCAAACAAACCCTCAGTGCGACTATTTTAATGGCACCTGGGTCAAATCCACAGTCAACCCGTTATACAATGGTAAGAGCTGTGGCACAATCAAGAAAGGCCAGAATTGCATGGTACATGGCCGACCTGACAGCGGCTACTTGCACTGGAGATGGAAGCCAGAAAATTGTCAGATACTCCCGTTTGACCCCACACTGTTTCTTGAACTGATTAATAACCGACACGTGGCATTCATCGGTGATTCAATGGCAAGAAACCAGCTTGAGTCCTTGTTATGTCTGCTTTCGACCAAATCTGAACCCGAGCTTGTGTACCGTGACAGTGAAGAAAACAAGTTTAGACGGTGGGTCTTTAAAGAGTACAATGTGACTGTTTCAGTTGTCTGGTCACCTTTTCTTGTTAAAGGGTTAGAAAAATCAGCAGCATCCGGCTTGAACCATAACAAATTGTACTTGGACTCAGCCGACGAAAAGTGGGCATCAGATTTGAATAAGTTTGATGTGATGGTATTTTCAATTGGACATTGGTTTTTACATCCTGCAATTTATTATGAGAGAGAAAGGGTTCTGGGCTGCCACCATTGTCCTGAGTTCAACCATACCGAAATTGGTTTCTTTGGTATCTTCCGAAAAGCCATAAATACCACGCTAAAAAAGGTGAAGGATGAACTGAACATGTCTGATAAGTTAGTGGTGGTAACCACCTTCTCACCGGCACATTTTGAAGGGGAATGGGACAGTGCTGGTGCTTGCCCGAAGAAAGTGCCATATAAACAAGGGGAAAAGGAGATGGAGTACATGGATACTGAGATGAGAAAAGTAGAAATAGAGGAAGTGATGACAGCAGCAAAAGAGGTGGAGGCAATAAAGGGTAGGTTAAGAATTGAGGCCCTGGATGTGACAAGGCTGGCACTGATGCGGCCTGACGGGCACCCAGGTCCATATATGAATCCCAACCCGTTTTCTGAAGGAAAGAAGGAGAGAGTGCAGAATGATTGTGTGCATTGGTGCTTGCCTGGGCCGATCGATTCATGGAATGAGATTTTGCTTGAAATTGTAAAGAGATGGAGGTATTAGCCAGACACCAGCTATGCAAAAATCCTTCTCTTTGTAGTTAGCTACTCATATTTTGAATATAGACAGCTATTTTACGTTTTGCTTTCATTTTGTAATCTTGAGGTTTTGTGTTTGTTTGGAGAGAAGAAAAAAAAGAAACAATTGGTTTAAATTGCCATCACTTGGCCAAAGCATCCTGATTTCAGTTCTTTTTCTTAAAAGAAAATTAGATAAGTATATTTTTGCACCAGTAATTTAAGGAAAGTATTAGTATGGTAGAAAAGTGATCTACAGGGAACGTCAGTTGTCACTTTTCTTAGTTAATGGTTAATGGCAGATGAAAATCAAGAAAAGGGGGATGGCATGTAAAAAAAAAACACCATTGCACTATCAGATTCAAAACACACTGCGAAAAAATCTTAAAAGTTAAATCAATATGCAGATCCTAACCACCTATCTGTTCAAACAAGTTAAAAATAAATGTCTCGTCATTCTAATACAAAATCACACGATCCTTCTTTCTCTAAATGGAAGTAATATACCGCCGGCTTCAATGGTGTGGTTCACATGACTTATTTCCTCTTTTGCATCTTTAATTTCATGGAAAATAATACCTGAACATTGAAAACCAATAAGGATGTTGCTTGGTGCCTGAAACTTCTATAACAGAAAAAAATGAAATAAAATGGAGACAGGGAAACTTTGCAAACTTTGTAATTAGAAAGCAATACATTCAGTACAGGCATGGTACATAAAACAGGCTGGTACTGAAGGCCAAATCAGCCCAATAGTGAACTGATTCTGATATATTCGGTTGTACTGGGACTGTGGAATTATATCATATCCAGGGCACAACCTAGGACCAGCAGGTAACTAACTCTGACGATGCAATCAAACTCATAATGAGAAAAATAAGAAAGAGACAAGAGATTGATTGCAAAGTTAAAAGGGTATGTACAATAACTTGTTTTATAAAAATTCATCAACTAAACACCACACCACAGAAATATAATGACTAAAGTTGTACTGAATACAAAATTCTGAAGTCCATACTAATCAAGCATGCCAGTTAGCTCAGTCCCAGCACATCCAGTAAATTTTGTCCGATACAATTAACACTTGGGTTACCAGCTAGATCTCAGTTCTTATCTATTTTCCTGGTTTATCTCGTCATTCTTTGCAACTAGTTGATGTACCAGACGAAGATCAAGGCTTAATTTAAGGCTTAAAAAAAATTGCAACAAAAGAAAATGGAAACATACTTTAAGCATCAGAACCACCACCAAGCGGGAAAGAGAAGATCTCCCTGACGGGTGGAAACTCCACAAGCCCAATATCCATGCCGTAACCCGATACTGGCAACTTCATCTCTCTTAACACAGAGAAAGCCTCGGCCAAACGACCCTTTGGCACCTCCTTTGCCACAGCACAACTTGGGACCCAAGCATCAGCCCGGTACCCCTCTGGCGGTTCCACTCCTTCCTTCTTGATCAACTCACACAGCTGTGCATGCAAACCCAACAAAGCTGCAGTAGGCACCGGTGCAAAGAACAATGTACCAGTTCCAGTACCAGTACTGATACTAGAGTCTGGAAAGGAGGCTATAGAAGAGAGGGTGATGGGAACGGGGTCAAGGCGAGCAGCAAGAGAACGAAGAGGGGAGAGGAGGCGAAGCGGGTCGAGAGAGGAGGAGGAGGCTGGGAAAGAGAGGAGCGTTAGGTGGGGCCGAGCTGAGATGTCGATGAGGTGTGTGCTGAGCTGACGACGGGCGAGTACGTTCCAGGACTTGAGAACCTGGTTCTCCAAGGCGGGGTCGAAGTAGAGCTCCACGGCGTAACCAGTGGTGGGGGAAGTGGGGAGGGATCCGGTCTGGGGCGGGACTGGAGAGGATTGCGGTGGGTCGAGAACCATCGGTGGTGGTGGGGTCGCCATGTCAGTCATTGATTTTTCGTCGATTGGGTTATAGTTGGCTCTCGCTCTTTGCTCTCCACTGGATTTAGGGGAGTTGAGGAAGAAGCCGACGAGGTGGGGCGGTGATTGCGGGGTTGTCGTCTCAACTTACGGCGTTTGGATCCTCTGTTGCTCGATGTTCTAGTGAGGATTCGTGTGGTTACTGCTTTCGGTGAACGTATCACATGACGTTAAAGTGAGCTAACAGTCTAACACGGAGTTGAGAAACGTTGATGACTGAAAATGAGACCCGAGTGCGTTAAGACTTGAGAATTAATGTGCGCAGACATCAAAAACGCTATTAAGTCACATGACGTCCAAGTTCCAACACTACGTCACTATAAAAAAAATTGATACGATAATAATGTTTATTTGCTTAGTTTCTAGAGAGCTTTATATTTTTAGTTAGATCAACTCAACTAATGCCATCTACTTATTAAAGAGGCATAATAAAACTATTAGTATCGCACCGTACATTATAATAAGAACATATTATAAAAGAACAAAAAAAATTCATACAAAATAATATATTTTTATACAAAAATTTAAACTAAATGACAAATAACATTTATCAAATGACATATTCAATGACGCATAAATAATATTTTTTAAATAATATATTAAATGATATGTTTTTTTTTACTTTTTATCTTTTTGACATATTTTTACAAAAAAATTTATACAAAATGAAAAATAACATTTCTTAAATTATATATAAAATAAATAGAAAGAAATGAAGACATGACATGATCAATCAATTCAAAAATCCATAAATGATATTTAAAAAATAGAAAGAAATCACGACCAATCAGAAAGATGATACAATTTACATGTGAAGGGTACGTGTCTAAATAAATTTAAACTTCTACACATAACAAAACATCAAAAAGATACATTAAGTAAAAAAAGGTAGATTATTTGATTGGATGACTGATAATCAATATAAAATTGTATATTTTAATCATAGTTGTTGGCGGATCAGAACATCTACGTGCTTAATATAAGAATGGAGATATGAGATATTAAAACTTATATCTCGAATTGTATGTGATATTTAATTATCTTAGTTCAGAGAGACAACATGTCAACATTAATATGAAAATCAAAATAAATAAGTTCAATTATAAATAATTTGACATAGGTTTTTTTTTTAAATATGAGTTGGAGGTCAAGCCACCAAACACATTCAAACTCTTATGTATTAATATAGAGGATTTCTCCACTTTGTGGGTTATGACCTTTCACATAAGAGTCATGTGTCTTTGTCACTGGATCAAAGACAAGTTCTCATAATTTGACATAGTTAATGATGGAATAACAAAATTCATGAAAAAAAATTGTGAATAGTTTAGATTTTAACACCATACAAACGAATCAGAGCAAAACTAGGGTGTGATGTGCTCACCAAGAGGGATTGGTGAGCACACCTCCAAAAGACTATCAGATTGATTTCGAACTACGAATCCAAACCGTTGAAATTCATGTACTTCGTGAGTGATGCATGTACATGCAAAAATTTTAAAGTTTCGAATTCATTTAGTACATGATCAAGCGGTCAAAACAATGATGAAAAATGAATACATAAAACAATTTAAAAATAACTTATAAAATGTTCATTGTTTTGACAGCTTGATCATGTACTAAATGAATTCGAAACTTTAAAATTTTTGCATGTACATGCATCACTCACGAAGTACATGAATTTCAATAGTTTGAATTTATAGTTCGAAGTCAATCCGATAGCCTTTTAAAGATGTGCTCACTACTTCCTGTTAGTGAGCACATCACACCCTAGTTTTGCTCAACGAATCACGCACAATTTATTTGGTTGATATGTTTGACGCCACTCAATCTGAACCGTTGCACTTACATGTCATCGGGTCACGCAGTAGATTAAAGTGCACATGGGCCCGCCTGGCACTCTCATGTTTAGCAGTACCTTAACTGCTGTGGCACTTACCTGTGTAACAATATTGTGGTTGTAAGTTGTAAGTTGTAACCACACCATACGAATCCAGGAGGAAAAAAATATCCCAGAAAAAAAATTCATTCTTGGCAAGAGATCAGGTTTTAGCACCTTGGTTTTTTTTTTTCTACTTTAAAAAAAAAAAATACTGTGCGACAAAATTGATCATCATATATTAAAACAGGTTGTACCACTATTCCGCTCTATCCTGTCAGTAATACAAGTAGAAAACAGAAATGGCGTCAAGATCTAAGATTCTAATCAGATTAATAGACCACATGAAATCCCTGTCATTTCATTGTAATAGCCTAATAGGCCATTGAATTTTTATATTTTAGTGTTGACACCACTCATTAATGGACAAATATCCTCTCAGGTATTGGACGGTGGGCCCACAACTTTACTTTTACTGTCCAATTAACTCAGTCCAGTGCCTATTCGGAGATAGCGCAGGAGACCAGTATTATTTTTGCTTTGAGATTCGTGCAAAGTTACAAGAACAGTCCGGATTCACTAATTCTAAAAGATTTTCTTGTCCGGTACCGGGGAGGAAATGAATTAACTCCTTAATAGGAACCAAAAAGCATCTGGAATACACAATGCAAGGACCTTTTGTACCACTGTCAATAAAAGCCAGAACTGGTACGCTAATAGTTGTTACCAATACAAATATACAATAGCTATTACATCCAATTTACTTAATAGACAGCTATCAAGAACATACCAGGGTTAGTATAATATGAACAGACATCCCAGTCATGCAGAGTACATTCTAGAACTTCTGTACATGTTTAGGAAATTATGAAATGCAGCCTTTACAAATTATGAAGCTCCAAAAGCAAATCAAACGAGAAAAAAGGAAAAAAAAACTGAACAAGGAAATTCAAAAAATACTCTATATCCTCATATTGGCATAGGTGACAAATTGAAGTTCCTTAACACACTCTTCCATGGTCGGCCTCCCTGTACTTTCCATGGAAACGCATCGTGATGCGAGCTGTGCAAACATGACTACCGATTCAATCGTGTACGAGTTTTTTGACATCGCTGGATCGACCACTTTGCGCAATTTTTTCCTGTCATTTAAGATTTGATGTACCTGAATTTAACACAAATAATAAATACCCATTGTTAAGATAAGAAATCAACATTTTTTTATTTCTAGATAGCAATCATTAAAATTAAGGGGGAATTTCACGTATACCCCTCAAAAACTTCAAAATTACCTATTTGCCGCTCTAAACTTCCAAAACTCACAAATTTATTCATTTTATTGTCTTTTATATTAGGCAAAATGGGTTATGTACCCATCAAAAGTCAAGAATTTGGATATTTGCCCATCAAATCTTCAAATTAGGGTATTTGCCCATCAAATTTATAAAATCTTGAAAATTTACCCATATTGATATTAAAACTGATAATTTAAAACAAAAATCTGTATTAAAAAAATTTATTCCAATTTTACCCTCTTCACGCTCCAGTTCTTTTCCCGCCAGACGCTCCAGACGTCTCCTCTTCTCCATCGCGCACAGTCTCTCTCTCGTTCAAATCTTGCGCACACATCTCGCTCAAACAAAGCATAAGGAAAAATTGCTTTCTTACCATGATATCGCTCGGAGAAACAAAAATCTGACCATGATATCGCTCGGAGAAAAATTGCTTTCTGACCATCACGGAGGTTACTGTTCTCCGTTAAGCACATCGCTAGACTCATCTCGCGACGGCGATCCTAATAATGTCTGGCCTCAGTCTCGCCGCAGCCGGATTAACCTCTGACAGGGATGAACCCGCTAACGGAAAAGAAACCGCTAACGCTACACTGGAGCGACTGGAGGCGTGAAGAGGGTAAAATTGGAATAAATTTTTTTAATACAGATTTTTATTTTAAATTATCAGTTTTAATATCAATATGGGTAAATTTTCAAAATTTTATAAATTTGATGGGCATATATCCCAATTTGAAAATTTGATAGGTAAATATTCAAATTCTTAACTTTTGATGGGTATATAACCCATTTTGCCTTTATATTAAAACTCATTTTAAATTTATAAAATATCCATTTTACTTTTTATTAAAAGCATAAGAAATTTGTAGCATGTTTAAGAAAAATATCGGTCTTATAAGATACCCATTATAACCTTTAGCCTTTATAGAGTATCCATTTTGCCCTAGAAAATTGGATACCCATTATACCCTTTATAAAAACCCATTTTGCCTGGAAAAACCGATCAAATATAAGACCGATATTTTTCTTAAACAGGCTACAATCTTTATGCTTTTAATAAAAGGTAAAATGGGTATTTTCTAAATTTAAAATGAGTTTAAATATAAAAGACAATAAAATGGGTTAATTTGTGAGTTTTGGAAGTTTAGGGGATATGTAATTTCAAAGTTTAGAGGGGGGATATACATAATTTTGAAGTTTTTGAGGGGTATACATGAAATTCCCCCTAAAATTCTCTCTACAATCTGTACCGAGGTAATCAATCTGTATTGATCTGTTAACAAAGGATCAATCAGTAGTTTGGTACTAGTACAGCTTGGTATTGTACCAATTGATCTAAATGTATCAGATGTTACCTTAAAAATAAGATTTTGATTAGCTGGGCCTTGACTCAAATCAATTGCTTTGCGCCCGGTTAACAGCTCAAGAAGAACTACACCAAATGCATAAACATCACTCTGCACTGTCAACTTTCCTGTCTGTACATGTTGTTTGGAAAGATGGAGCTGAAGATTTAAAATATGAAAGCAACAATTGAAGAAGATCTATTGGGAAATTGAAATATTTACTAACCAATGCATACTCAGGATCGAAATAGCCGAAAGTGCCTAGAACCCTTGTAGTGGAATACAAGTCAGTATCTTGTGCCATTAGCTTTGCAAGCCCAAAATCTGAAATCTGAAAATTTTACTTTTTGTATCAATATTTAAAGCCCATTGAACACCTCATCGTACTATCTATAATTCCCTCTATCCTTAAATGTACCTTCGGTTCATAATCATGATTAAGAAGAATATTACTAGACTTGAAATCTCTATGTACAATAGGTACACCGATAGCGGAGTCAGAGTGGAGGTAAGCAAGTCCTTTTGCTGTTCCAATTGCTATCTTTAGCCTTAGAGGCCAATCAATTTTCACCTCACCTGCTCAGCAATAGTAATGATTAATTTTTGTTTTAAATTTTCTTTTGAAGAAAGCAATTAAAAACCCTAATTTGTTGCAAATCCCCAATATGAACTGTAAAATAATAGTTGGAAATGAACATTATTCTCTCTTTGCCTTTTCCCTAAAAATGTACAAAATAAGCAGGTAATAAGGAATAATTGGAAAAATTTAAACCCAAACCTACCATTTAACAAGTCTAAGAGATTTCCTTTTGGCATAAATTCATATACTACAAATCTATCTTTCCTGTCTGCACAGTATCCGATGAGCGTAACTAAATTTGGATGGTCTAGTCGGCTCAAAATATCCACTTCCACTCGAAATTCACGCTCTCCATCGGCTTGCCTGACTGATGGCAGGTCCATTTTCTTAATGGCAACCACCTTCACATATGAGCAAATAATTCAGAACTAATGACATTATTATATATTTATTTATTTATATATAAAACCTCAGTCCTTGCTACAGTGCTCAAGTGATCTGCCAAATCTATTAAAAAAAACAATCTTCTATGATCTTTAATTTCATTAAAAAAAACTATGTTCCTTCATTTTTTTTTATTGAAAGTTTCAACATTAGGGTTGGAAATGCAAGCACAGAACGCAGCATAGCATGTGTGTGTATTCATAATTAAACACTTTTTAAAAGATTGCTTTGTGAAAGAACAGAAGCTCAAACAAGATTTTTACGGACCTCTCCATCCTTCAAAATTCCCTTGTAAACTCGACCGAAACCTCCAACACCAATCAATTTTTTCTCACTAAACCCATCAGTGGCCTCTTTCATTTCCTTTAGAGTATATACCATCGAGCAATTGCGCTTTTTTGAAGGGGGGCTTTGATCTTTTAGCTGCCAGAACTCAATAGGCTTATATACCCCTACCAAAAAAAAGTTTATTGTGAATAAAAAATTCAGAAAACATTTTTAGAAAAATGGTAGGAAATTATGGAGTATACATTACATACAGGGATTTATGTGATCGATCGATTTGTTCTCCTCCTTTTCTTCCATGAAGAAACTATATTAAATGGCATCTTGGCACAACCAATAATGCTCAATTTGTTTTAATTCCTATAACCAATTACAAGAATTTATCAGGTTGATTGTATATATTACAAAGACAGAAACATTAATGAACCGTCATAAGAATTTCCATATATGAACTGACACAGAAAACTAATTAAAATTAATCCAAAATATCCTCAAATCTTACACAAACCAAAGAAAAAAATGAAAGCCAAGTAACATTAAAGAATAGGAAATGATTACCTGAATGGAAGAACCCAATGATCCTTCAAGGTCCCACTATGCCAACAAAAAAGAGAAAAAGCTGGGACCTTTTATAAAACACAGAGCAAACGCTAGAGGGAAGGAAGGAAGAGACAAGAGAGCAAGTTACAGCACAAAGCAAAGAACCAGTCTTTTCTGATTTACTAACAAAGGTCACTGTTACAAACTCAATCTCCACGCACCAACCAAATCACCAAACTTTTTTGCACAGGAGTGAAGGGTCAGAAATAAAGCAAAAAATGAGGGACTTGTAAGATAAGAAAGAAGCTTAATTGATGTATGGGGTTTGTCTTTATGAGGTACCATAGAAGGTGGAGATGTCGCTTTTCTAGCGAGAAGAGACAGCGATGGAGGAAACGTGAGGAGATTAGTGGATTCTGGTATAGAGCCGTTACAGAGAAGCTTTCAAGCTTTACGACTTAATTTGGTTTAGAATACAAGTTTGGAACATTTTTATGGGGAGCAATGAAAAAACGGTACCAGAACAGAAGATATTCTACAATGTAATTTAAAAACAAATGGGCGCTTGTGGTGTTTTTTGGTTTTTTTATCAAGTCAATCTTTTCTCTGAAATTGATAGAAAGTAGGTGGAATGTACATTCAATGAGGTATATGTACGTTTCTTCAAAAATAAATAAAACTAAAACAAATCAGGCCCCATTAACTTGATTTGTATTTTATCTGTAGTGGGGCTGGTCGTGTTTCGTTACTTAATACTTACTAATGAAATGTTAAACTTTTTAGTTAGTGCGGAATAAAAAAATTATTATAGTGAAGCTGAATTTGGTCAAAGGAAATATTCAATAAAATATATTTAAAACGAGATATATTCTTTTAATTAAACAAATATTTTATTAATGAAGAACAATTTATAAATTTTTTATTAAAAATAACATAAATTGCACACGAAATTTACAAGTTCTATTCTTTTGAACAGGCTAACCGGCTAAGCACCCTCCCCCTCTTACCGCTTTTGTGTTTGGTGGTGATTAATTTGTTTACACAATTAGTAGGTTTTGAGGTAATTTTATATAATTTATCGGTATTTATAGTATTCTAGTAATTTGTCAAGTATCAGTGTTCTAATTATTGATTAATAAATGGTCTTGTACTAACTGATACTAATACAGACTATTCCAAAAGAGGAAAAAACTGGTTTACCGAAATTCCTTTTTTTTTCATTAATATCCTCAATTAATTAAAAAAAATTCACAAATGCCTCCAACTTTTTTTTTAAATGCCCCAATTGTCAGGATCCTGGCTGTTTTTTTAATTTGAAAATTGAGCAGTAATTGAGTAAAAAAAATTATCAATTAATTTTTTTAATGATTAATGTCAAACTCACAATATAAAACCCTGACTAAATGATATAACAAAACATAAACACTGTATTAGTTCAATTAAAGAAATGAGGAGCATCATTATCTCATTTCTAATGGATTTGTAGATTATACATGTATTTCTATGAGACATCTCTTGTAACATATGAGTCTAGGGAGAGCGAGAAGGTAAAAGAGACGGTATTTTTACCGAGAAGACGATCTCTAATGATATCTTCAAACGGGCGTATCTCAGCGCTCGAGTGTCCGATTTCAGCATATAACCACATTTTTCAGCCTAAAAAAACAAAGGGAAGAGTCTCAAAACTTGAGTTGAAGTTTCTGATTAATTATTTCTTTTTTAGAACACTAATTAATTATTTCTAATTTTCGATTTTGTACTCTATTACCAAGTTATCTATTTTGTATTAATTTTTCTTAGGTATTGTTCATAGAAATGTATAGGCTCAGTTACAGGGGTTTTTCTTGTTGTATTTTTATTTTTTTTAGTTAGAATGTTAGTAATGTAACTAATAATATGTGATATAATAAATAATATTTTTTCTTAGACATTGTTCATTTAAATATATGAAGTCTCATATCTAGAGTTTTTTTTGTTATATTTTCATTTTTTTAGTTCAATGTTATTCATGTAAATATTTTAATTTTAAAATTTAGCTTATATGTTTTGGTATTCAGATCTAGAATATGCTATTAAAAGACTGAGATTTAGTTTACTATTTTATAAAAAAAAATAGTTTAGTGTTTTCATTTTGAAAATTTTAGAAAAAAAAAAAACCAAAACGGCCAAGATTTCTGGTGATTGGGGTATTTTTAGAAATAAAAAATTGAGGGCATTTATGAAATCTCTTAATTAATTGAGGATATTAATACAACAATCGGATGAAATTTGTATATTTATTTGTCACGATCAGTGATATACCGAAAGCTTTTTATACTAGCAAAAAAAAGTCAGCTTTACACTGGCTCTACATCTGCGAAGATTTTCAAAAAAAAAAATAACACGGGCTCTACATAACCTCTGGTTTTTGGATATAAAATTTAGAAGTTCCAGCTGGTGTAGGAGCAAAACTCATTATTATACCTTTTAATTTAATTAATGGCGACAAGTCTTCTCGACTTTCAAACGGACTTGGCTCCAACCTCCGGTTTTGACAGGTATGGTCCTGGGCTCGTGGGCTCGTGGGCTGAAGAACTGGCCTTTGTTTAACAAAAGTTTGTAGAGGCAGAATTTCTAAAATAAGGCCTGTTACAAGATTTATTCAGGGCCTCTAGGTCTGGGCCCAAAATAAAATATTCCCCAATAACGGTATATGAGGAAAACAAAGTATAGGCCCATTAAGTCCAGCAGAAGTGCAAAACAACCAATACTCACATTTGACCAGCAGTTCTCTGAAAAAAAAAAAAAAAAACCTCTCGCGCGTGTCCGCCTCTCAACCGCAGGTGCCACGCGCTAAGATTCGCGGCGTTTCTTCGCCGGAGATTCAAAGTTAAAACCCGTCTCGTTGAGTCGTTCTCAGTTGCAGGATTCTTGGACGAGGCAGATGCAGAGGATGGGATCGGCGGAGACCTCGCAGCAGCTGGAAGAATTGTTCGATAATAAGAAGAAACCGGTCAAGAACCCTTTCGTCCCAATCGGTGCTTATCTTCTTCCCATTTTATTCCTTTTCTTTTACCTGATCGATCCTTTGTTGGAAGTTACCTGCTGTTCAAATTCGCTGTAACACGTTTGAAAGCTCGTTTATGCTCGGAGGTTGAGGGGTTTGAACCTTGGGATTCCATTTAGGATTATTTGATGTTGCTAATCGGCTATTGCTCAAGTAAAAAAATTGCTGATAAACCTCATTAATTTGCTGATTAACCTGTGTGGGGTGCTTTAAGGCTACTGCTAGCATTTGAAATGTGTAATTGTTAATTGTTTGATGCTTGTCCATGATAGCTTTGTTGTAATGGTTAGAGGTTGACTGTGCAGATGCTAATTTGTGCATCACTGGATCTATAATATGTATTGCGGGGCTAGGTAGATGCTAATTTGCATCATCACTGGATCCATAATAACATTTGCTAGTAGTTAGTAAATTATGGAAGAGTAGCTTTATTAATAGTGTTCTCTCAACTCGTGGTGTCAACCAGTCATAAATCCTTATTGAACTGCTATCCACATTATCTGAATATGTGATTAGATGGTTCTGAAAATAGATCCAGATACAAAATGCAGCTTTGCCATTTGTCAAAATTGATGTTAAGGTTCTCTATCATTGTTAGATTTGATGCACTTACCCAGATTGAAAGTAGATAATGACATGGATGGAGATCAAACCTGAAATAATCAGTTTTATTGTATGGACAAGTTGACCCATGAAAGATATTTTGTCAGTATAAGACTATTATTACTACTGCTGTCAAACTATTTGGTGTGCCTTGATTAGTTTTAGTGCTTTCCTATAATGAACTAAATTTCTAGCTTCCTTTACTATTAACTGCAACCGTAGACACCAAGAAATAATCAGTTGTTTCTTTCTTTCCTGATATGGTTTTAATCTATTATATAATTTAGGTTTCAACCAAGCTGGTTTGTTCCTTTTGACCAATTATAAGGACGCATATAAACAGGTCTATTTTGGGTGATTTCTTTGTTCAAGCGAAGACATAACATGAACACAATAATGTTTTGGAAGCTAATCAACTACATTTCTGTTGTTTATACTTTATATTTGCAATCAATAACTTTATAGTAATATATATTTTTTTGTACCAGGTGCTCTGATAACAGCAGGTGTGTTGACTGCTGGTCTGATAAGCTTCAGACAAGGGAATTCGCATCTTGGCCAGATGCTGATGCGGGCCCGTGTTGTTGCTCAAGGTGGAACTGTTGCATTAATGGTGGGTAGTGCATACTATTATGGTGAACACTTTACAGGTGCTAAGAATCAAGAAAAATGACATTTTTTTTAGATTTTGCTCTTTGGATAAAATGCTCTTGCTTACTAGAGGAGTTTTTTTGTTTGTTACTTAAATGGTCACTCTAAGCTTATTTGTTTTCTCCAGCTGAGGTATTTGGAGAAATAGTATGCAAAATATTGGCCTGCTTAAATAATTAGAAGTGAAACGAATGTATGCAGAGCTATATGAATCTGAAATGCCTCACATTATACTTGTGTTAGTAGTAACGGTATATTCTGTTACAGCATATTGGTCTCCGGTTTCATTGTCCTTTGTGTGAATGAATCTTCAAATACATCCTTTGGTCTCTGGTTTCGTTGTTCTGTGAATCCGCATCATTGGGTAAGATTAACGAGGTTCATGGCAACTGTTGCTGCCCATTGGAGAATTTGCCATTCTCATGACTAATGCTAATCTCTTATGTTGTTTAAGATGATTATCGTTTACCACGTGTTCTAATCTCTTATGCCCCGTACTTAATAGCAGCTTTACTAGCGTCATTCTGACACCTGTTCGGATTGGCTACATAACAAGGCTATTAAACTTACTTTTATCAACTTATTGTGTTTGTGTTTGTGTGTGTTTTAACTTGGATCTTGTTTCTCGAAAGAGAAAATTGTTCCAGATTTTCACCCAATTTTTATGGATAAGGCTCTGCCACTTTTCTTAGAGAAAAGCAGCATCATGTTTTTCCAATCTCAGCCATTCAAAATTTTTCATTTACGTATCTCGATAAAAAAAAAATTTATGCACAAATCTTAACGATTTTAAATGGTTGAGATAGGAAAAGCAGGACTTTGCCTTTCTCTCAGGAAAGCAGCGGAGTCCGTTCCAATTTTTATAGCGTCAACTTGTTTGATTTGGGTACAAAACTAGGTCCATTTTAGTCTGTTCTCTTCTAATAGTGAACAGCTTGGTCTCTATTCGAAAGTCTTGGAATATGGAGATCCTAGTAGGTCCCTGCAAGAAATTATAAAGCTTGTGGGCATGCCCAATAATTGGAACCACAACAAGACAGATAAATCCACTGGATACATCTAGGATTGCTAATTCTAACGACAGATATTTACAAAGGTAGAATTTAGGGGATCCAAACAGCTATATGGTTGAATCTTGTTTGCTGATCATAAATTAACATGAGGTCCTGTCAAATATAAGTCTACTTTTTAATTGGTAATTTTAATTCTATAAATGATGGGAACAAACTTCTAAATTGAATTTTTTTAAGAACCATTGTTTGACCTAGTGACAAATTCTTTTGTGTTGAAAATCATATGTTTAAAATCCGGATAAAGAATTCCTTGCGGATATTAAACAGTTAAGTAATTTAACCTTCAATCTTTATTCATAAATTGAACTATTTTTATTGAAATAAGGAAATTCTCAGTCATTGTATGCGAACTTTTTTTTTAGTTAGCAAGTAATTCTTGTCCGGTACAAGTTCATTTTATTTAATATTTATAAGCGAGAGGAACAAACTACTAAACTTTTACTTTTTGTTACTGCAGAGTTCTCAGTCATAACTCATAATCGACAAACTTTATAATTTTAAAATTTGGACATTTTCTATTTATTCCCTTTTCCTAATAATCTATCTCTTCCATCTCACTCCTGGCTTTTCAGGCGATGATGTGAAAATCCCCCTTTTTTGTGGAATTCGCAAGGTATCTGGCATGGTCAGATTAAATCTGAGCCATTCAATGTACAATTACACGATCTTAAAATGGCGCTCTATATTTCAAATACGCTTGAATTTTTTTATCACCCTGCAGGGATTTTATTCTATTTCCTGCGGTACAGTATGGGATGCGCACTTCCTTTCGGCTAACAAAACTTTTGGGCCTCATGGGTTCATGGCAGTGGAAAATCCCATCTTTGAACTGACAAATGTTGTAGTATAGTTCTATGTGGTGATAATTTTATTCTGAGGCACGATTTTATCCTTGACAGCCGCAGTCAAGCATTTATAAAAGAAAAGAGATCTGTGGACAAATTACTTCAAAATGAAACAACGATTTATGTAGGAACTTTTGTTTCATCTATCCTGATTTTTGAAATCTTTAACAATAATATTCAAGTTTTAACAATTTTTACAACACTTTTTCTAATTTTTTTTAACGGATCTGTTCACAAGCTATTTTGAACTCATACATTCAGAAAAATTAAAATGTTCAAAAAAATTTTAAGCACCAAAGCATCTAACTGAGCACAAGCATTTCAAATGCATACGTTCAGAATGCATGTGTTCAAATTAAATTATGTACGCATGCGTTCAGAGTTTGTTCTAAACATACGTGTTCAATGCTGTATACATAATTGCTATAGTAGGAATAACATTTAAACAATACTTTTGTTTTTCGGAATATCTAGGACCGTGCTAATTCTCTATTTATTGTATAAATGTTGGAATAACTAGTTGGATTTTCGGGTAGGTTATATGTGCAACAATTTGATTCAGTTAATGATTTGCTCACTATCTAAAAATATGAATTCATGTATAAAATTAATTCTAAGATAAAGAACAGATCACTGCATAATTATAAAACATATGCACCAGTTCAGATATCAGATCATCAGGCCCATAATCCATCCAGCCCAATATCTTAATCTATTAATTTGGCTCAAATCATTTGGCCCGTAGAACATTTCTTACACTACTATTCTTGTGTGTAAAGAGAGAGGAAAAAATATTTTTTTCTCAAATTTCCACCAACACAGCCCCTAATGACAAAGTTGACATCATTTATGCCATCCCCACGTCGTAATAATTCGTTTGAGACCCTACTTGCCTATCTTTCTTCTTAATTAGCACCACATTAACACTATTCTTTCTCGGTTATAGCTATTCACTGATCCAAATGTAATCCAAGCAACATTTTTACTAATCCGAATAGCATTATTTTCACACTAACCTGAAAATCAATTTTTGTTTCTCTATTTTCATCTACTAATTTGAATTTATTTATTCTTGCACTAATCCTTGTACATTCAAACATGATCAGCAACATAGCAAAAAACCCTTTCTTTGTTGGAAGCCTCTAGGGTACCACATCACTGTATGCAATTTCAATCGAGCGATATTTTTTCAGAACAAATTGTAGATGCACGGGAATCCGTATCTCCTCAAGTACTTGAGGCCTTGAGGGTAAAATAGGGAAAGAACAGTCTGGATTTAATCCTAACCGAGCCAAAAGAAATTCGGTGCATGTTGTAGATACATCATACAAGGGAGGTCTATTTTGAGATTCATGACAGAGTTAAAGAACGATGTAGGTAACTTGAGAAGATACGGATTCGATGCACTGGAGGTCTTAAGATTCGTACCAATTTATTTGGGATTAATGCACGTTAAAGCGGCCAATTCAAATTCCTCATTCTACTGGATCTGAATTCTCCTTGGCCCGGACAAAACTTGTTATGGCAGATGGACAATCCCATCCTTGTCACTTGCACAGTTGCCCTCGACAGATTTGATTATAGTTGTTCAGGTTCAACAAGGTCATAATTCCATTTTATGCCAATTTGTCAACTTATTCTAGTTTCGATGGTTACCTAATCTTGTACCACTCTGCTTCGACTTTATCTTCTTGGATGAAGAATCCATCAATCCATCCATCAATTTATCAATTCCCGCACCCATCCATCAATCAGACGACCAAATTTTAGCTTTACGACTAGTTCACCTTCACTATTAATTGGTGCTTGCATAGTATCTTTTTGAAGGAGATTTGTTTTGAAATTCATGTCAGATTAAAACTGACGACTTAGATCTCATTCTACCCGGTCAGGTACTGCACTGGATCTGAATTCTGTGAATGAGTCGAGTCGTATTAGATACAGGTTGAATCAATAATATTCTATTATTTTTTAGATGAGTCTGATCTGTTGTTCTGAGACGTATCCCCCGGTACCTGAGGTTCAATTTAAAAAACGGACGCCCAGATTAAACCCAACCGAGCCAAATTCAATCCTTTGAAACTGTAGGAAGTCTGTTTTAAGATTCGTGTTAAGTTAAAAAAAAAAAGACTGAATTTAACACTTGCACCTCACATAATGCGGATTCTGTTCTGAAACACAGATCATAATAATATTTTGACCCAAGTCTGATCCGAACGGGTCACGACTCGATTCATGTATCTTGATTAATATTTGATTATTTTTTATACAACATAAATCTTAGTGAATACGTAATTAATTTTAATAATAATTTTTAGTTAGTGCTATTCAAACTAAATTCAATAGAACATAATTAATAGATTGAGTTCAGTTTTGAGTCCAAAAATCTAAGACCCATGCAGAAATCCTGATGGTTTTATTCTCATAAATATAAAACCTCATGACTCAATTTACAAGATTTCAAGAGTATGTGAAAGATAGTTGGAAAATGAAATTTGTTTGATTGATTTTTTTATGACAATGATATTGATTTTTACTTTTAATGAGAACCAGTGGAAATATTTGCCCAAATAGCATGAAAACAAAAGTCTATTGAGCGGTATTTCAAAAAAGTAATTTTCAAATGACATTAAAAAAAACTGCTAAACTGCGTTTAAAAAATATTTACTGTTGAAATGAAATTTAAATATATTCTCATGAAAATAAGACACATCGAACATGAAATATAAACATCTTCAAATATATATAAACCACTCACAAAATAAACTTTTGAGTCAGGTAAAAAAAAAATCATTTCAAAAAAAAAAGAGAATGATTAAAAAAATCCATTATCTGTGTTTTTTTAGTCCGTCAAACATGGCCTCACAATTGCTTCGTACTCTATGGCGCTACACGTGTAATCGAATAAAACTAAATCATATATATGCAAATACTTTTCTCTATCTTGATATAATTTTACCGATTTTTATGGTCATGTCTTAAGCATAAATCTTGCTATTTGAGTTATGTAGAATTGTCCTTTTCTGAGCTCAAGCAGGAAGCTGTATGCATGGGTCTGATCTTTTGGGAAATAAATTAGCTGAAATTCTGAAATCGGGTACTGTTCATCTTGAAATTTGAAATTCAGCCATTGAATTTTTTTCGAGAACGCATCTCGAAACAGTTGGTTTTTCCTTACACGCATCTCAAAACAGCTTGACGGCTAGATTCAGATTGCAGAGATTTCAGAATGAACAGTACCGACCTCGGATTTCAACAGATTCGGATCCGATCTTTCGAGTCAGGTCACTTTCAAAGTCTACGGTCCACGCAGCCACGCAGGGTTGTATCTATTTTTTACGCTTACATTCACTTTATGCATCACTATAGTGTTTTATTATTAATTAATGATATTTCTTTTTAAAATTAGGGATTTGACGCCACTAACAATAACAATTATATTGATAAAAAAAATTACAGGACCCTAGCTTTCTATGTCTCCTCTAAGTGACTAAATAAATAAAAACTAATTAAGGATAAAATAATTAGAACCGCGGGTTTGGTATAGTGGCACGAGTCTTCGTCTTTCATTCAAGAAGACTCAGATTCAATTCTCGAAAATAGCATCTAAAAAATGTTGGAGTATACCGGGGTTTTTTAATAAAAAAAAAATATTGACATAATTAAAAATATTTTTAGTAACAAAATAAGTGTTGCAAAATGTAGGTATAATGTTGTGGTATTATATATGCACGTGTTCCATTTTGTTGGTATATATATATTTAATTGTTATAATTAAATTGTATCAATTTTATTATTTTTATTTGGTAATATTATACTAGAATGATTTTACGGAGCCTGTCGAAAAATACATATCAGAGAAAAAGTTGAGCTTTTAAATCGAGACAAATATTATAAAATAAAGAGTAACATAAAAAATATACATATTTTTTTAATATTGATGGTCACAACATTGTAAATAATTGCATATATTGAATTAGAAACGTCTCACATATTGATAAATATTTATTAGTAAAATATTAAATTTGACAATAATATATGATTGATCTGTCATGAAATATTATTGTCCATTTTTCATTCGTAATCCAAATTAACTGGATATTGATAAGGTACGATAAAATTAGTCCTGTACGGATAAATATATAAATACATAGTATAAAAATAATTGAATTTTCTTCCGTTAACAGCCCTTGATAAATTATTTTCTTCCGCGCTCAATTACAATTTGTTGTACCTTTTTTCCAAATGAAAAAAAGACTAAAAGCCATACAACATCGTGCACAAAATAGGATTAAATACTTCTCTTTTTTTACATGTGAACTTAATTGGTGGCAAGGAAAAATAAAGGAGACAAAATTAAAGGGCAGAGGGGCACATGCAGGAGTCGGGAATTAAATGCCAAAGAAGAAGCTGTCGATCAGATGATACTATCTTTCTAGCATCTTATTAGTACAATGCTATTGTCTTTAATTTGTTTCAGATCCATGCCCTCCTTGCATAGTTCCCCTATATATATATGTTATTACCTCTTGGTAATCTAGAAACTAGCTTGTTATTAAAATAAAATAACCAAAACAAAAATGTAGCATCTAGCTACAATTAATCCAGCATTTCATTCTACCAGTGAGGCAGTGACAGTGGCTCCCACATAGAACTGTAGGATCTATCTGTTTCTCCTGTGATATAAATGAGAGTAAAAATTATGGGAAGAGGTGTTTGAATTTTGAAATTTGCAGCATTCAAATTGATTTTGTTTGCATGATAATATTTCATAGATTATACATGCAATGTGTTTTGACATACTTATTTTAGTGTTCTGTACTTTCATTAGCAGCTATCAAATGCATTAAATTACAACGAGCAAATTAATTAGGTTTTTATCCCTAATTAACGAGATTTGGATGTTATATATTCCAACTGACAATAAATGAATGTTACACCTTTTAGCAACATAATAAGACAGGTAGTAGATTGGATAAAAAGGTATGTTATGGTAGCGCGTATGGCATGGTATAAAGTATACAGTACTATAAAATGTTCATGTCCTTTCTCAGATGCAAAGCTGGCGGAGCGCCCTTACTTTTTTATGAATGCCAAACTTCTGCAAGATAGCAACTCATCACGCTATGGTACTCTAACTTGTTTTTATGCCTGTACTGTTATTCAAGATCCAATGAAGAGTCAAGATAGTTAGATAGCAATAGCTGGTCCTTGCAATGATTTGTTTCAGACCTTCCAGTGGGGTCACGGATGGTATTTAGACTGGATCCTTTGCGCCCAATTTTCATTATGCTGTTGTCTAAGTTAACTTAAAAATGATAAATGATTAGACTAATCATTGGTTTGCATAGGAAGAAATTATAAAAAATATTTTTTTAAGTATAAAGTTTTCAAATCATGCACCTAGCTTGCTAGGTACTAGATTTGAGATATCGTTTTTAGTCTTCAACCTTCCATGCATAAAATAACACTTTAGCAAATTGTAGAAAGATAAGAAAATTAGTATTTGGTTTAGTGGCAAAAGACAATGATCTCTCCGTGGCGCAGGTTTAAAATTCAAAAAGAAGTATTTTTTTTGTAGATATTAAATAGTTTGATGACTTGATTTTTAATTTTTACTAAAAAAATTGTAGAAAGATAATGAGAATTTTTTTACTAACATGGCTGAAGCAAAGGACAAACTGACGAGTTAGGGATATGATTGGAGCAGTTGGGACATAATTAATTATGTGAAAACACAATGATAAAGTACAAAATGTTAATCATAACCTCAAATGTCATTTTCCTTGAGAAAGGATTTGTAGCATGCTAATGCCCTCCGGAATTCAAGATCATTTACTAATATATTAATGAAAATCCAAATTAAAGGTGTGAATTAATGTTACATTTACAGGTTAAACTCATTAAATCTTTAGTGATAAAGATATCCAATTAAACCCAAGAAAAATATAGAACAAATGGATATTTATAACGTGTGTGTTAAATATTACAAATTATTTCTTTATATCTATTCATAAACTAAATTAACCAAAAATCCTTTTCTGAACAAAAGATAAATTAAACATTTTAGTTCTCTCATATTTAAATTTCAGACATAAAATATACATTAAAATTGAATATGCACTAAAAAGGTAGATGCATGCATGCTAGAAACATCCGAAACAAATTCAAGAAAAATTTCAGCGATCCTGAGATCATGGTACGTAAAGACATGGGTTATATTATACATATGTATGAAACGCCGAGTCTAGCTTTGTATGAAACGCCGAGTCTCAGACATAAAATATCATCCTGGGTCAAGATTCTGATATGGGGATGGTCAAAGAGAGGCTAGCTTTGCATTTATCAGGACCGAGAAAGATACAAAAGCTGATCACACATGATTTTCATTTCATTTCTTAATTTTGTACGGATCAATCCCGGATTTTCTATTTCAGATTCTACAGGACAGTTCTGTTATAAAGTCATGTTGCTGATCCATTGAACCGCTTTGAGTACCAGCGAACGAACCCATTTGTCAGTAAGTCATCAGCAAATGTGCCAGAGAATCTCTGAAACGGAGGATTTATATTAGTTTCAAAGATACTGTTAAATGTAAGAGCACTTTTATAGGGATTTTTTTAAAAACAGTAATTAAAATAATAAAAGTTAAAGAAACGACATGATTGCTTCGTTTGTTATAAAAACAACAAAAACCGAATAGCCTATTCGGTTAAGTTTTTTTTTTTGCTTCACCGAATACGCTATTCGGTTAAGCAGTCGGTTTTAACAGGGGTTGTGGGAACCTGGCCGCAGAAGATCCGTTTTGTAGCTTAACCGAATAGGGTATTCGGTGAAGCCAATTTTTTGGCTTAACCGAATAGCCAATTCGGTGAAGCTATTTTTTGGGCTTCACCGAATACCCAATTCGGTTAAGCCAAACAATTCTGCTTTACCCCCGAACCCTCCCTGCCTCCCTTCTTTCCTTCTTCTTTCCCTCTTCATTCCTCCCACAGAGAGCTTCATCCCCTACCCAAGAAAATCAAAAACCGAATTTTAACCACCTCCAATCTCATCATTTTTTATTCTAATCGCATATTTTAGTATAATTTTAAGAGGAGAACAAGAAGAACTTCAGATCTACAAGTTTCGTTAGGTATGTAGTTAAATTTTTTATTTGAAAAAAAATTCGAAATATATTATTTTTGTCTAGAATTATTTAGTTTAGTTTGTATTTAGAGTAAATTAGTTTTTTTTAGTGTATTATAGTATAATTTCGTGTATTGTGGTGTAAATTTGGTATATTGTAGTGTAAATTATTAATTTGAAAAAAAAATCCGAATTTTATATTATTTTTTAGAATTATTTAGTTTAGTTTTTATGTAGAGTAAATTAGATTTTTTTAGTATATTGTAGTGTAAATTTAGTGTATTGTAGTGTAAATTAGTTTATTGTAGTGTAATTTAGTGTATTGTATTGTAAATAAATTATATAAATATATCATGTAAATAAATTGTATAAATAGTTAGAGTAATTAGAGTAATTTAGTGTAAATAAATTTAGTGTAAATATATTTAGTGTAAATAAATTTAGTGAAATAAATTTAGTGAAATAAATTTAGCGTAAATATATTTAGTGTAAAAAAATTTAGTATAAATAAATATTTAGTGTAAATAAATTGTGTAAATATGTAAAGTAATTTAGTGTATAAATTTAGTGTATTTACTGTAATTTTAGATTTTGTAGAATGATTTCGTTTGCATGTAGGGTAATCTTGCTCATAATTATTTTTTTAAATAAATGTAGAATAATTTAGGTTTTTTTTTTAGTATAATTTAACTTTGTAGATTTTTTAAATTTTGTATGTAGAGTAAATTAGCTTATGGAATTTTTTATGTGTTAACTTATTGGAGTTTTCTTATGTTGTAATTTTATTTATGTTGTAGTGCAAAATGTCTGATGAACAACCCTTGTTGCAATTAAGTGAAGATCAACACAAGATATCGATAGCGAATTCAACGCAGGTATTTATTTAATACCGGTTTGGATTTAAATTTCAAAATAAACTTGTAAGCCACAATTAATTTTTGTTGCTATGGAATTATCGTTCCAGCCTGATTATGCACTGCGTCCTGGTCCTTGCCGAGTTAGCGTTCGTTACCAACCTCGGATGAAAAAAGGTTTGGTGAATTTAGGCTTGTACCAGATGACGCAGGTGAATGATTGTCAGATTGATAAAGCGTTGATCACTGCGCTCGTCGAGAGGTGGAGGCCCGAGACGAATACTTTTCATCTTCCGGTGGGGGAGTGCACAGTGACATTGGAAGATGTCAGCTGTCTGTGGGGCCTACCTGTTACCGGTAAAATATTTTTTGTTACTAATTTATACTTTTGTTATTAATTTATATTTAATGCAAGTAATTTAGTGTAAGTAAATTCTATAAATGTTTAGAGTAATTTATAGTAATTAGTGTAAATAAATTGTAAATGAATTTAGTGCAAATAAATTTAGAGCAAAAAAATTTCGTGCAAATAAATTTAGTGGAAATAAATGTAATGTAAATAAAATTAGTTTAAATAAATTGTATAATACACAAAATTTAGTTATAAATATCAAGTATATGTTTATCTCTAAAATCTATGTACAGAGAAGGCAATTGCTGGACGCACAGATGATAATTGGTCGCTTTTGATTGAAGATTGCTTAGGTCATGAGGTGTACGACGGTAATGAAGACGGTGGTGATGCATTTTTTCATTCACAGTGGCACAACAGAGGCAGGCCAGACGAGTATTATAGGATATCAAAATACTACATGCGCCTTAGATGGTTGAAGGACCACTTTAACGGAGACTTGACACAGTACACTCCCCAAGAGACCGTCGACCGACATACACGGGCATACTACATGGACTTGTTTGGGTCGGTGATGTTTCCCGATGCGAACTCAAGTTCTGTCCCGATCATGTACCTACAGTTCTTAGAGAATTTGGGACCACTGGATGAGGACTACAATTGGGGAGGTGCTGTGCTTGCCTGCCTGTATCGCGAGTTGTCCCGGGCTTCCAGAAAGGCAGCGCAAACGATTAATGGTCCATTACTACTGCTGCAGATGTGGTCTTGCACTCGATTTCCTATAGGCCGGCCCAGACCCAAAAACGATTTACCCTTCGGCGGCGAAAACCTATTAGAGAGGATGGCTTTTGGTGCAAAATGGACTATTCCGCATGAATGGGATGGCAACCCTATTAGAGGTACATTTATTTAAATATGGATTTTTGAATATTTTTTTAAATTGTGTTTTTCAATATAATTTAAATATGGATTTTTGAATATTTTCTTAAATATGTATTTGTCATGTGTTCACAACTTAGGTACATTGCAATATCGTAACCAATTTGAGCGTCTGAGGGCAAATGTTGTCAACTGGATGCCGTATGTGAGTTACGTGCTTCACCAACAACCTTGGCGCGGGAAAAGAGACGGGGGATATTTATCTGTCGCGTGTGGTTGGTCCATTTTTGGGAGTTAGAGATACATTGTCCTGAGAGGGTTTTGCGGCAGTTCGGTTTATTTCAGGCAGTTCCTCCGTCAGCTCCACCAGAGTTTGAGTATATGGAAACCATCCGCAAATGGACCCGTGCAAAGGGTTTGTTCAAAGACGGAGTCAGTGCAGACTGGAGCACTCATTGGTCGGAATATACCGCGGCAGAACCCTTTTCATTTGCATTTTTGGGTCCTTACGATATGGATAGGTACGAGTTATTTTTTGTTATGATAAGAATTCGGATATAGTGAATTTAGTAAATTTATTTTAATTGGTGATTGCAGGTATCCCGAGTATATGGAGTGGTTCTTCAACAACGGCATGGCATCGCTTTATCCAATGCACGGCAACGACCAAATTCTGAGCCAGCCAGTGCCAGAACCGGAAGGAGAAGTAGGAGATCTCGGGTATGTCTCAGATGCCATGGTGCAAGCTCGGATTGTAAGTATTTTAATTTTAATTTTTAATATATCATTTCATTTTATTTATGAACTATCTTCCATTTTATCTAAGAACATTTTTTTTTTTTTGCAGAGATTTCGCCAGTTGAAAGCGACCGCAAAAGAAATTGCGATGGTGAAGACACCTGGCCAGAAGGCTTTTGGACTCCTATTGCTAGAGCATAGTCGCGATACCTTATCCGATCTTGGGCATATTGACCTGTTCAGAGCCATGGTCGAGAGAGCCGGACTTCCATTTGACATAAGCTGCATCGATATCAGCAATGATACTCCAGACCTGAGAGCGAGGGATGTAACGGTCGAAGTTCCTCTACCTGTTCATAGCGATGTTATGCAAGGAATTTACAACTCGCTTGAATCCATTACGATAGAGGGAGTCAGACTAGGAGATGATGCGTCGCCATCAGAGCCAGCTCGACCCACACGCAAGAAAAAAGACATTTTTAGATTTAGCCACTCGAGATTCACTAATCCTAGGGGTAGGGAAAACATGGATTGACTTAGTGTAGTTTTTGTGTAGTGTATGTATACTATGAGTAGGAAAAATAGGAGTAGGTAAAACATGGATTAATTTAGCGGTTCCTCTTCTTCTACGCCTAATACGTGCTTCCTTCTACCTCTATGACAACCCAAATCTCCTTCGTATCTGAAAATCTGAAATTCCGATAACATTCAAAATTAAATGACACAAAAAATGCAGAAATTCGGTCATATTCCATGGAATTCGAGCAGATTGAAAAACAGAAAAACAGAAATCCAGAAATTTTACAATTCAGAAATTCGACCAGATTTAATTTTTAAGTATGATTAAATGGCTACATGGATTTTTGGGTTCTTTATATCAAAAGAAAGGCGTCGAAGTCTAGTTTTCAGATAATATAATTTGTATTCACAAAAATATTACGGTTTGCTACAGTTTTGACGATTTGTCGACGGAGGTCAGAAACCATACAAACAGAAAAACAGAAATCCAGAAATTTTACCATTCAGAAATTCGACCAGATTGAACATTTAAGTATGATTAAATGGCTACATGGATTTTTGGGTTCTTTATATCAAAAGAAAGGCGTCGAAGTCTAGTTTTCAGATAATATAATTTGTATTCACAAAAATATTACGGTTTGCTACAGTTTTGACGATTTGTCGACGGAGGTCAGAAATCATACAAACAGAAAAACAGAAATTCATTCTAAAATTCGGAAATGTTCTTCCATTTAAAACAAACATAGTCTTATATAAAATATAGTTTTCCATTACAAAATATTCATCGGTTCTTACGTCTGAGTAATCTGTTCATTAGACGACCAGTCGTCCGAGTAACAGATGGTCTGCTACCAGATGGTCCTGCTTGATTACCAGTTGCCTCTGTATTACTAGCAGATGCCTCTGGCCGGGTACCAGATACGCTTCTCCGTGCCCCTTGTGGAGCATATGTCTCTGTATACCTAGCAGATGTAGATGCCTCTGGCCGGGTGCCAGATACGCTTCTCCGTGCCCCTTGTGGAGCAGATGCCTCTGTATACCTAGCAGATGCCTCTGCCCGGGTGCCAGATACGCTTCTCCGTGCCCCAACAGTTGCCCCTGCATAATGCGGACATAAATATAATTAAGTGTGTAAAATCTTAATTTAATTAAAAATATATACTAATTCACAATTACGATTTCTAACCTGACGGTCTTCTTCTACCGGATCCCTCTGGACGTTGTACTCCACTGCGTGGCCTACATCGAGCTTCCATAACATCCATAGAATTAGGAATTCGCTTGTGCTTCCTCCTACCCTTGTTAATTTTATTTATGTCCGGCTTGATTATAGGCGCGTACAAATCATATGGCCAATTTTCTGCGTTGCCGAAGCTGTGAAACTCACATCTCCATGTGTTGACATAATTTTCAACGCTATAATAGTGACTTACATAGCTCATCGGATTTAGATGTCTCTTACAACACACCGCCAAGACGTGGTTACAAGGAATGCCAGTAAATTGCGGTTTCTGACAGTCACAAACAGGCATTCCCTGCTCCCCTTCTGGAAATCTAACTTCGTACTTCATGTCTCCCTTCACTCCCTACAATCAATAAATCAAGTTATTTAAATATTACAAATTGAGAAAGTTCTACGAAATTTAAGTAAATATCTGACATACCGTTTTTTGGGTTCCATCATGATCGACGACCTCATAGACTGGAAATTCACCACCCATTGGTATCACACGGTGCTGCTTTGCTTTGGCAATCCGATGTTCTAACACTGACATGATGTTTCCTGATAATCTCATTCCATTTCGAAGCCAATTTCGAGCAACCGCACCTCTTCTGACATACCAATCCACAACTTTATAGAATGTGCGATCAACTATTGCCGTTACAGGCAGTTGGCGAGCCACTCGAAAAACATTTTTCAAGAATTCTGATCCGTTTGTAGTCATAATACCCCACCTATTTGGGCCTCCGTCATGACATTGTGCCCATTTATGGAGTTGCAGAGGCTCTTCTTCGAGATTTTGCAACCTTTTACCACACCACATGATGTACCGGTGAGTAGTAATACTCCTGCCTTTTATCATTTTCATACCCTCATCAAACCTCCAAGGTTTCATCTTACCCACAAACACAGTGAAAATATCATTGATTATTTTGGACTTGCACAACTTGTACACATTCGCGGCAATATGATGAGCACATAATCGATGAACTGCTTCACCCCTCTCCTCACACCACCCTAAATCAGGTCGATCAAACACTGAACGGATTGCAGTATGCTGGTCTGATATAACACATACCCGACCGGGGCCGACAACATCTTCGCGTACAAATTACATAACTCAGCCCCAATTTTCTGAAGTCTCCTCTTCCGCAATTCCGAATGCTATTGGCAATAATTGATGTTCTGCATCATAAGCGCATGCCATGAATAGTTTTCCTTTGTACCTGCCGGATAGGTGTCCAGCATCTACACTTATAACTGGTCGGAGATATGGCCAGGATTCAATGCATGGACCGAAAGCCCATGCCACACGGGTGAAAATATGTTCGCCCAACGTTCTAGATGGTTCGTGCTCAATTCTGTATTTTGTACATGGGTTAGACCTCTGGATTGCACCGAGCATAGAAGGTAGCAGTTCATAAGCTTTTTTCCAAGAACCAAATAAGTCGGCAATAGCTAGCTCCCTCCCTCTCCAAATCTTGTTGTATGAAGGATCAACCATTTTGTACTCCTGTCTAACTGCATTTCGACATGCTTTTATTGACATCTCCAGGTCCTTCTTGAGACTCGGTTTGATTATATCTGCAATCATCCTGGCAGTCATCTGACGACTATCTGCTGTACAAGTAGTACTGTAACAATTGTGCGCGTATGGGTTTGTTGCAATTGTCCAATTGCCTGTCTCAGTGGTTTTTGCGTATAACCTCCAAGGACATCCCTCCGCTTTACATATAACCACATAGACCTTACGATTGCTATGGGATTGTTGTAATTCTAAGTTATGATCCATGGCAAATCCACTCAACTTCGATTTAAGATTAGCTTTGGATTCAAATATCTGTCCCACTGAAAATGGACCGTCGGTTCTGGGTGGATAACCAAAAAATGTTTCATCCTTGTACGGCATCGGCACATCGTCATAAAATGCCGAACAAGGATGCTGCAATCCCCGATTAATAAAAGGAATAGACGATTGCCACTCCTTCCTTACTTCTTCCATCCTAATATGATCCTCAATTTCGGCCATTTCATCTTCCCCGACAACCGGCTCACCAGGGTCAGAGCTTGTGTCTGAGCCAGTATCATTATTCAGCTGGTCAAAATAATCATGCAAATCAACGGGGGGTATTTCGGTGGTTTCATCACAATGTATGGGTGAATCATTCACCGGTATGCCTCTGCTAGTTCCAGGTACACTACCCGGGTATGGGTCATAATTGGTCTGACCCACAACTGGTACTGACTCAACCACTAATTCAAGAAATTTAAAATTCAATACCGGAGTGGCATTCTCAAGCACCATATGCCAGATCGTTTCGTGGTCTATGTTAAACAACTGGTATTTTTCTGCTGAGTAAGGTGGTGCCGTGTTCAAACGTGCGCTGATTGTCAGGTCGAACTCGCTAGGGAGCAAACGAATGCCAACATATATCTGTCTTCTTAGCTCATCAAGACTAGTTGAGTTAGTAGCAGGAAATGTGCAAGTCGGTGCGTCTGTAATTTCGCGTCTGTGGTACACATTTATTAATACTTGAGACATTTCTTGAACAAAAATTTCACGATCAACCTTCGATAATTTTTAATTTTACAACAAAAAATATGATCATAATTGAAAAAAAACTTACTACAATCTTCAGACGAACGCTAGAAACACAATGAAGGGTCCGATCTGTAATTTGGAAAACTTAAACTATTCACACTGAAGAAGCACGAAGGTCTCGGAGAGAAATGAAGTTTTCTCTGTCTCGGAAGTTCTCTCTGTCTCTCTGTCTCTGTCACTCTGTCTCTATCTCTCTGTCTCTGGAATAAATGATTGAGGAGAGAGAAGAAGCAGTTAATATGACATAACTTCATCTAACCGAATAGCCAATTCGGTTTAACATAAAAAAAGGACTACGGCCACCCAATTAGAATCAAACAAATCACCCCAGAATAGCCTATTCGGTTTAAAAAAAAAAAAAAAACTCAAAACCGAATAGCCTATTCGGTTATAATAAAAAATAAAACAATAATCATAACCGAATTGGCTATTCGGTTTACAATAAAAAAATAAAAAAAAATCTAAACCGAATAGCCAATTCGGTTATGGTGTTGTTACACGAAAAGTTACACGGGGATAGATTTGTTCCTGTGAAAATTCGGTTTAACCGAATAGCGGATTCGGTGAAGCAAAAAAAAACTACTTAACCGAATAGCCTATTCGGTTTTTACTGTTTTTATAACTTATGCCGCAATCATGTCGTTTCTTTAACTTTTATTATTTTAATTACTGTTTTTAAAAAAAATCCCTTTTATAGCATTTTGCAACCTCATCAGAAAATAACATGACAAAGAGCATCTTCTATCGCTTTCTTGCTCAGCCGCATAAACCTGACAATAGAAGTGGGCTCTGGGTCCTTGTGAGTTCGCTTTATTATCTATTATTTCATTTTTTTTCGAAAGATATGTTTTATCTACTACTCAATTATTTTGTTTTTCTTGCAAATGCCTTCAAAATGAATCAGTCGTTGCCACTAAAATGTTGGAACTTGGACCGTCCAATCTAGCTATGATGGATGATTCCGATCATACACCTCTTAATGTATCTGACAAAACAACACCCGTCAGATTTGGAACATCAAAACTCCATATTTTAAGACGACAGGCAAGTAGATCTCAAGCTATATATTTTAGCAGTTGAGATTATGCACGATGACAAATTTTCTAGCCCAAGTCATATTTTCAACAACTTTACTGATCAAAAGAGGAGCTCGTTGGTAATACCCGCTTCATGTAAAAGGAATCATATCTTGGTAAATCTAACTCCGAGAGAGGGAAGGAGAGAAAGGCAGTACAACTTTACAAAATTACAAGTACGTAGTCGATTGATATGGAAGAAGAAAAAATGTCTCATTACAACAGTACTGTGAGGTGAGCGCGGGACCCCTCTAGACCAGACTAGCAATTTTTCACATTGTAAAATATAAAGTAATAGAGAGAGAGAGAGAAAAAGTTGGGTATATATTAAACAGGTCTGCCACCTCACAAAAGAGAATAAGACTATATGAGAGAGAGAGTTCTGATTACAGAAATATATATATATATATAAAGAGGTTGGGAACAGAGCGAGGATTTAGGGTTTAGGGATGCAATGGAAGAGCAGTTGAATCCTCTAGCTGTGACACACCTACTACAACACACACTAAGAAGCCTGTGTTTGAGCGAGAGTTCTCCCTGGGTCTATGCTGTTTTTTGGAGGATTTTGCCCAGAAATTATCCCCCACCCAAGTACATATACTCAATGTTCAATCTAGCTAATATGCTTTGCAATTATTAATATATATACGTGAAAGAGTATATTCTACCTTTCTTTTTCCCCTCTAAATTACAGATGGGATATCCAAGTTGGTGCTGGTCTTTTTGAAAGAACTCGAGGAAACAAAAGGAATTGGTAATTGGTAAATGATAAATTACCTTTAATGCATAGTGTAGCTTTTGTCTTTTACATTTCTCTAAGTTAGGTGTTCACCAACCACCATAGGATACTTGCATGGGAGGATGGATTCTGCAATTTTGCGGCAAGTACACTTGCTTTTGAGTATAAACCTGGTGATGTGGCACAGCTGGGAGGTCTCCAGCCAGAGATATTCTTCAAGATGTCTCATGAGATTTACAACTTTGGAGAAGGGTATGTTATGCAATCTCCATTATCTAGGATGATCCCATATATGTATCATTATGGAATCTTCATTATCTATTGTACTATCTGCCATAAAATTTTCTATTCGTAAATGTATATTTCTCATCTGTTAATATTTTAGCTTTTATTTATGTTATCCCACCAATATCTCAGCAGACGGGCCGGATAACGCAGCAATTTTGTTTATTTTCTAAATTTCAAGTGTTGTGACACGTGATATTCCATATCTTATTTTATTTCTTTTTTTCCTTGGTGAATGATAGTGTAATAGGAAAAGTTGCATCAGATTACAGTCACAAGTCGGTATTCAATGAGCCAAAAGACCATGAAACCAATAATGTCGTCCCTTGGAACAATCCGGCTGATTTCGTAAGTTTCACGTGTTAAGTAATTAAAACAAAAAAACAAGTACCTAATTTACAAAAAAATTCTTAATTATTTATTTTATTCTTTTTTTTTTATCCGGTGCTTCAGTACCCAAGGACATGGGATGCTCAGTTCCAATCTGGTATCAAGGTAAGCATGAAACAAACACGCAATTACCTTTTCTCCCCTCCTGTAATATTGACGTTACAGTAAATTTGCCTTTTTAAAAAAGTTCAAAAAAAAAAAAAGGAAACTCTGCAGTAATTATCTCCGTCCCTGAATAATGCAGACAATTACTTTAATAGCAGTCAGAGAAGGTGTGGTACAACTAGGATCTCTGAAAAAGGTATCTCCTCTCTCCCTTCAGTTCAAAGTTTTTCTATTCTTGTCTGTGGGTCCTAGTTTGTCCGTTCAACTATGCCTGAAATGCATACACATGATCCATGCATGGCTAGTTCCCACTAAATAGCTTGCACTAATGCAATATGAAGGTGGAAGAAGATCCAAGCTACATAATTCTTCTGCAGAAGAAGTTTACATATCTCGAGTGCATACCGGGAGTATTTTTACCACATCCTGCAACACCAGCAATTCCAGTTACGCCAGATAGCATGCAAGTGCAGATGCAGGAGGGCTATGACCAACAAATGGATTTTTGGGCTAACCAACAAGTGAGAATTATGCCATCTGTAAATAGCTTAGAAGCACTTCTCTCTAAGCTGCCTGCAGTTGGCCCCACTTCAGGTCATATGTATGGTGAAATACCGGTTCTGATGGCAGCTCAGAAGCATGAAATGGAGACAGCAGTATTAAAGGATGAAATGGAGGTCAATGGTGGCGAGACTAGTGGCTCTATGAACTATTTAGTTAATGTGGCTAACCCCATGCTGTGATGCATGAATCTATTGTTTAGTCTAATTTGATGTGGAGCTTTGATTGTGTGCATTGTCCTATATGATAGGTAATTTAAATTCTAAACTAATGCTATCAGGCTATATTAGCTATAACCTTGACTCTGTGTTATGAATACGGCCCACTAAACATAGTGATGTTCTGCAAGCCGCATATCAAGCAGGGGACAAGTTTCTTATGTAAAACGGTTAGTATAAGGCACCGCACAGGATAACTGACTTATAGCGGAATCTATATTAAAAAACATGCAATAAGCAAAAACTTATTGCAGCCATAGCACTCTGAATATAATGTCCTAAACCCCAAGGTGCATCTTACAATTGAAAAAGGTTTTGGTTTAGATACAATGACCTACAACTTACAATTGAGAAAAAATTTATATGGCCTCTTTTGTTTGGCTTTTAATATAGTTTCTCCATGTTTGATTCCCAAAAACAATTAAATAATATGGAAAAACAAGACCTTTGGAACATTAGATGAAATAAAATAGAACTAATCAGAGTGATAGTAATTAATTTGCTATTTGAATTTTCCAAAGAAAATATAAACTATATTGAGCCTTAATTACTGCGCTAGGCAAGGCTAACAGATATTCAACCCTTAATTATTGAGCCTAATTTTCATCAACGAAAATATAAACTCTAGTAATTAATTTATCGTAGAAATCTAATTCATCATTAGTTCAGGACTCGGTGCATCTCATTAGTAAACTACATTTCTCTGAACAGTTGATAAGTTTACCGCCCTGCAAACATTATTACCTTTTTACACTCAGCATGCCCGTGTTTATATTACATACCTCATAATGTGTCAGATATTATTTACACTTGCTCTTGTTGACGACCTAGATTTTAAATTGCACAGTTTATATAATAGGAAATAGCAGAGAAATGATATACAAAGGAACAATTCATGCTTAATGACAAGAAAAGGGATAAAGATGGAAAGAGACACAACGACCTTATCATTGTCAGCTAATTGAATATCTACATCAAAGAACTGCTCTCTAATAAATAGGTTTCCTGTTTCCAATCAATTATAAGATGGTACCACCATACCAGGCAGTATCATGTTCATTTAAAAACTGCAGTCATGTAATCTTCACCATAATAGTACAATATTTGCCATGATAATTTTATGCAAAAATACCAAACTGGTCCCTCAAGTCAGATCAAATTATGCTTTCAATAAAAAGGCTACCTTATTTTGATATCACGGAGCATATTCAAGGCATCTTTCAGAGGGTCAATATGAGCAACTTCTCTAATCCATATGTTTTGCACACACCCCCTTAAAGTCACCGACTCTGTAATGTAAGTATGAAACTGCTTCACGACATTTACATCCATATCTGAACCAGTAGCACTCTGTAATTACATTCCAAAAGGAATTATCAATCAATAGTTAAAGAAAGCTCGTAAAAAAAAGTAATTATTGGATGGACAAAGAAGAAAAGGAGCTCACAAAAGTTGGTCCTTGGCAGGAATTGAGAATAATATAATTGAGGAGCCTCTCCTCTAGAATGCTGAAAATTTTACCAGTGCCGGAATGAAACGAGAGATCTTGGTAGGAGATGTCCAGTGAGATACCATGATTTTTTACTGTCACCTTATGGTGCTTTTTGAGCATGTGCACCAGGTAATAGCCAACCATGTTTTTATTACTACCATTGTTGTTGCTGCTATGACCCAGGCCACTAGCAAGTAGCCTTCTAGGAGCTCTTTCTAAACTGGAGAAATCACTGGAGAAGAATGAACTACAGATGTCTGGTAGGCTAAGTAATGTGCTGGCCTGATCATCATCTGTCCAGCAATTACACATTGCTGATCCATCATCTGTGCAAATAAAATAATGTCACACAAATGCGCATTAAGTGAATCAGAAGTGACAAAGAAGTAATCTAACAATTTAGATTCCTTGACCTGATATTACATCTTACCTAAGACAAATCCAGCTAGTGGTATCTTGTATGACGGAACACTCCCACTGGTACAACTTTCAAGCACCAACACATTCAGAGTCAAAACCTGTCATCATCAACTGAATTAATGACTACTAGAGCACAGAGAATATTTTCAATCTATATTTGGAATTCGTGCAAATTAGAAAATATATACCCTGCAGTGGAACCTGGTAACTTTTGAATCTGCATTGTGAAAATCAGAGAACAATCCCAATGCAGGAATATTACATGATGATTCAATTAAATCAACCCTGATAATTTGCTGGTTTGGTTCTATATTTGTTTTGACTTCTCTGACTGAGTTAATTTCAATGTAAGTCACTGGTGTCAGCAGCAATTTCCCCCCTCTGTTTGAAGAGCTGAAAATGAACAGATAAAAAGTACATTAAATGTGGTACTTTGTTACTAACGCATAAATTATCAAACAATAAGAGCAATAATTAATAAATGAAACAAAGCATGCATTTAATAAGAAAGTAAGTCAAATCAATGACAACAGAACAGTGTATCCTTCCAGAACTAGCCCAGGACATGATTATATGAAGCTTTCAAGTTTTGGACAAAATGGCATGGAATAAGCTATATGTACAAACACTGACAAAAGAAAAAAGGAAATAGAAGTGCTAACCATGTCAACAGGAGTCGATGAAATGTTGCATTTGCACCAGTACCGATTCCAACAGGATATAGCTTCCTGCTCATGTTACCTCTAATGATCACCTACGAAGGAACAATTGACTCAAAACACACAATAGAAAACGAGGTAAAAAAAGGAAAAAACAGCTATATAGTAGAAAAACAAATAATACCATCTGATAGTCATCTGCTAAATGAATGCAAATATTATTTCCGCTTTGATTAGAGTTTCCAGGAGAGTTGGCCACAAAAAATTCAGAATCACAATCGCTAACATGAAAAGCATCTATTTTTCCACAAACTGATATAAGTTCACCTTGAGCCAGTCTCTCTCCTTCCAGGTCTCTAGAGCCATAAACTATCCTACTTTGATGAAACATAAGTTGCATGCAAGATGACACACTCAACACTTGATTTGGAGGAAGAAGCTTGGTAATTCCTTGTGACACAGATTTTAAATCCACAATTTCATGGTGCTCACTCAGAGATTTTAAGAGCACAAGTTCATCCAAGGAAGTTCCAGAAGGTTCCCTCTGATGTATATCATCAGAGAATGAAAGAGACAGGCTCCGAAGGGCATTTTCAATAACAATTAAACTTCCGCCCTTTTCTAGACATTTGCACACTCTGGTTGGACTGAAGCCTTCAAAGCAGTTGAGAAGATAATAGATGCCAATTCTAAGTAACTGTCAATAGAAAAATATTTAGAAAAAAACAACCCTTTAGTATTGATACCATACTCAAATACTACATTTACTGGTACCAAAGGTACATTAACACCTGGAACAATTGTTTAAGAAAAAAGAAATGTCTGCTTTGGTTCAATTGGGCCCTCGAATTTTTTTTGGGTTCAATCAGCCCTTTCCATCACTGAGATGTTAATTTTTCCGTTAGATCTGCTGACATGTCATATAACAGAGATTTAATTGTATGTGTCATTAAAATAATAAAAATATAAAAAAACAACATGAGTAGATTCGGAGAGAGAAAAGCAAAACCATCTCAACTTTCTTTCTATTCTCCCAACTCTCTTCCTCCCTTTCTCTCAAAAAGCACGCCTCTCCCATTGTTCAAATTTGCTTCCACTTTTGTTTTCCAGTGCACTTATAGAATGACTGCTCCAATTGCTTTACTATGGTAAGCTGGCTATCGATTAGTTCAATCAATAAACCCTGCCTCCATTGGTTAAATCAACACAATTAATTTGTAAGCAGCAAGCTCGTTTAGTCTGGTATTAATAAGTTCATTAAACTGGTTTAGGAGTTTTCTCGCTTTATTTACTCATGATGTTGCATGGAATCTGTCAATTGTAGCTTTATTAACTAGCAAGCTTATTTCGTTGCTTTTTTTAATCATTAGGTTTGTTGATCACAAATTGTCCATACACAACATGTAAATACTTAAGACTAAGCTCAGCACGTCAATTAAGCACTTCATCTCACCTACTCAAATACCCACATATGAGCTTTGAAGTGCTAACTTCTTCAATTTGTATCTGCAAGGGCATACTAGCCCCTGAACACAGAATTGACCAAGAAAAAAAATGCAAGCAGAGAAACCATTGAGTTTATTGTTTTGAAGCATACCTTTCTGATTGACAAGATGAAGGAAAAACAACATAAGAGCAATTGACCATGATGGTGGAGCTCGATTTGTGCAAACCTTAAGAGGAATTTGGATTTTGACAATTCATTGTGGTGGAGCAGGATAGGGTCTGGAGAGGGAGAGTAAGTTTTGGGTGAATCTAGGATTTTAATGTAAAGAGAGAGAAGAGACAAGAATAAGTAACAGATGAAGTGGGAGATGAAATTTTTAGACAGGAAGGGATGAGTCCGTAAAGGGAGAAGCGAAATTAATTATTTTTTTGTTTTGTTTCTTTTTTAAATAAAGACGAGGTGATATGGATTAGATTCTTTTTTAAATATGACACATCGTCGGAATTAGAGTATATATGACACGTCAGCAAACTTAACGGAATAACATTTTGGTGAAGGAATGAGCTGATTGAACCAAAAAAAAAAGTTCAAGTGTTCAATTGAATCAAATCGAATAGTTCAAGGGATTAAAAATGGACTTCTTCTTTTTAAGTAAAAGACGAGACAAGAATACTAATTTAACCTGGTACTTGGAGAAGTTTTCACATTTGAATTCCAGAAGAATCCTTGTAAGAGATTTTGCGTCAACCAAGCAATTCGAATTATCACTATCAAATTTATTTGAAGTTATTGCTGAAACACCTCTATTTCTGCTGGAAAGAGAACAAGGAGCAAGACATGGTCCCTTTGCAGATGCTTCATTGTGATCTCTTCTTGAAACTCTTTTCAAATCCATAACATCTTGAAAACCATTTTCAAGTTGGATAAGTTCACCATTTTCAGAAAGCTTGAATGTGCAAGGGAAGATCAAAGCCTCGGCAAATAAACTTGAACATCTCGACATGGTTGGATTGATTGAAAACTGTATGCAATGCAAATCAAATGAATGTCTGATTTATAAAAATATACCCCAAAATGCCCATAATGACCTTCCTTTTCAACACTTATCTCTCACCATATATGAGCAGCAATTCTAGCAAATATAATTAACACTAAAAACAGACTTAAACTAATGAGTCTTACATTATTGGTCAAAGGGAACTTGTGAGAAATGACAAGAAGGTGAGCACCATGGTTAGCACTATGAAGCAGATTGGGGGGTACATGAGATGGAGAAGTAAGACAAATTGAGTTCTTCAAATAGAACTGAACATAGAGCACAAGGCCATGTATCTTCTTTCTATAGGTGTGGCGTTTAAATATAGCACTACATGATAGTGGCTCGCCAAAGTCATAGACTGAAGTGTCTGTTTCAATTCTGAAGCCTTCTAATACAACTTTGTAATCTCTCACCTGATGAAGAATAGAATTATTATGAAACAAAAGGGGAAAGATATACACAGATGACAATTAAGGGTACAGCATGATGCTACAAATTATCTGAAAAGAAGTAGAATATATTAGAAAATTAAAATTAAGCCACCTCATAGATGGTTTGAACATTGACATCAGATGGTAGATCTGGAATTACAACGTCTACGTCTCCAGTTGCATCAACCAATTGCAACCTCCCAGAAGAAGAATATGCCTGAATTTGGGGGAGAAAAAAAACAGAAACAAAGACAAAGAACGAGTAATTATCAATATCAAAAACATTTGCATTTCATTGTTGATTATAAAAGAGAAAGTACAGTGAAAACTGAGAACAACAATGCTAAAGAGCTCAAGTGAAAAGAACGTTGAATTGAAACAATTACCAAAAAAGATGATCCAAGTTGTATAATATGATTCCAATCTATAGCATATAAAGAAACCAACCCGGATATTTCCCATTAGGATACACCCAAAATCGTCACTTGGTATTATCCTTCTAATAAAGCCGGGATATGATATGCCATCACATGTATTATTGTAACAGATATCAGAATTTTCACTCATTTCGGACTGAATAGAAATCCATAATTCTTCACATTTCCCCACAAAGTTAGACAGCGGCACTACCTAACAATATGTAAAGAAGAATTGATTAGCTTGAAAGAGTTAAATTCAGATACATGCTCTAATAACAGGCGGATTTGATGTTTTTTTTACCAATTTGCATATTGCCTGATCTTGTCCAGTGCCGTATGTGCACTCATCATGGTTAGAAAATGTCCTGAACATGCTGTTCTGTTAAAAGAATAACAATTTTCAAAATTATTATAATAAAAGAAATTAAGATTAAAGGAGGGTTCATGTGCCAAAAGTTGCCGCAACTCGCCTTCTCCATTATATTTCATAATTAGGCTAATGTACTAACGTTAGCATATGGGGTAACGGGTCAAATTATGTTTTTTCATCACCGAACAGTCAACCCAAGCCACTCAATATAATCTGCATATCAAAATCTTGTAAATACCAAATTTTATTATTTTTATAATTCTCTTATTATATTTTATTTTTGAAAGATGACCCCAAATAATAAAAGATAAAAATGCTTGCATATCTAATAAGGCCGTCTTTCAAAGATCCAAAAAGATAGTAAATTTTGTTATGCTGCAAGAATTTGATATGTTGATTAGATTGCACGGCTAGTCAACCGTTCAGACATGAAAAAACATGATCGACTCATTAGCATATAGACCAATATGTTAACATTGGTACATTAGCCTAACTCCTTGTTCTTCTTCATAGGTGATGCATCCACAATAATTATTTGAGTTTGTTTCACACAAGATCAAGAGTACATAAAATCAACGAACTAAGTTAACTGTAATGAAAGATCTTCTGTAATCATTTTTTGGCATCTTGATCTTGTAAAAATGAACTCAAAAAATCATAAAATGCTAGCAAGATCGACAGTTTGGATTCATGGTTTGGACTTTGGATTTTGAAATGTCAAGGCAAATGAGAGGTTGAGGCACTGAAATCCTCCCCGAATAGAATAATGCAAGATCTAATTTAAACTCACATGAGGATGAAAGACATCTGGAGGCAAAGATCGACTAATATATGTTTGGACCAGTCCTGCACTCTGTTAAGACCTTATGGAGACATATTATGAGCTAATATTCTTCAAATCATCAAACAAACTGAAACGCCTGGAAATCTAGTTAACAAATTAATTTTCATGCTTAAAGACACAATTACATTGTTTGAGCCCAGCAATTCCTTGTCAGGTAGAACTGTTCTGAATTTAGACTTGAAGCATGACACCGTAAGAAGGACCCTGAAAACTAAAGAAACAAATAAATAACCAAATAATAATGAATTCAGCCCATATGGAATCAACCATCTTGAAGAGTATTACCAAAATTTAGTGGATAACTTCAGAGATTCAACAAAATTTCCCAGAACACTTTTCTCTTCAGTTTTCACAAATGCCCTACAAAATTTGAGAATAACAATGCAAATAAATCATTAATCTTACTTACCAAGATCCCAACCTTGTAAAAAGATATGACTTACTTTGTATCAGAAAATGCAAATGAGTCGACGTGCAATCTAGTCATAACACAAGTACCAAGAATAATAACCTTTGCCCATGCAAAATTAGCACGCACCACATGAAAGTCTCTGACAGATACCTAGAAGTCATTAGGAAATAATCAAACATCAGCAATAAAAATCACAAAGTTTTCATGTGAAAAGAGATCGAGGTAGAGTTCAAAGACAGAATACATACAATAGCACCAATCCTGAGAGAATGGTGTGGTACAAGAAGTGTATCATGAATCAACAGCCAAACCTTATTATCCAATTCAACTACCACACCATGCAAATAAATTCCGGTAACAATCCCTTTATAGGCTCCTCGAGAACAGTGCTTAGTAGGTAAATCACTCACAATGGAAGCACCTAATGAAACTTTGGTTTTAATTGTTGATACCAACATGATGTATGATTCATTCCCCACTACTACCATTCTTTTTTTCAATCCTGAAAGGTACATTACCTTTCCAACGAGCTTAGCAAAAACAGGCCGCCATTTATGAGTAGGTTTGATAAAATAGACAACTTTTGACTCAGTAAACTGATGCAAGACACTCTTTTCATTCAAACGCCTTTTAGCACAGCTGCCACACAAACAAGTGATAATTTCAGCAAGAAATCCAACAGAATCCCCCATCTCACCAGTTTTACCGTTTTCTATCGGAAGAGTGAAAGTAAGGCTAACTGATTTAACCACACCGAATGCCGAAGAACTGGCTTTCACATCAGAATCTTGAGCCGATTTAAGTGAGAGAGAAAAAGCCCGGCAAGGATCTGTATCTAAGGAAGGAAATTTCCATTGAATAATTTCTAACACTCCCTGACTGTCGCATTGCTTGATTGGAAGATAATTCCAAGCCATTACATGAATCTCTCGGCCAATTATACCAGAATCAAAATCCACAATGTAGCAACAGATTGTTGAAGAAGAATCAGAGAAAGAGAGGCAGTGATTGAGACAGGAGCTGGTGGGGTGATCGGACAGCTCAGAAAAGAAGTTGACAGTGCCAACGAGGAGCACTGGGAAAGAAATCGGGTTAAAGGTTTTGCGGCTTGGGTTTGGGTTCGAGAGTAGAGTTTTTTCGAGTTTGATCCGTTTGAGAGGTCGAGAGGAGGAAGGTTGGAGTGAGGCAGCGCCATTGACGGGACAGGCGAGGCGTAAAAGGTCGGATACAGAGATATTTCTTAGGGTTTCCCCCATGGTGTGATAGAGTGGATTTTGGAGAAGCCAAAATGACTAGGGTTTAATTGATAGGAGGAGGAAGAGGCGGGAAATGGAACCGGACAGTGTTCCCTGAAAAACGGAGACAGCAGGGAAGCTTCCTTCGAAAATTTTGCGCAGTTTTTTTCATTTAAGGGACCAATTGAATATTTTGGGTCTGAACATAACATAATTTTTTTGTTTCAGTTCGAACCGTCCGATCAGAATTTGAGTTAATCCGATTCAAGCTTATAATTTACGGGCTTTCTAAAATTTGTGCTAATATCTAACTAACGGACCGAATTCTCAAAAATTATGTTACCTCAAATGATCACTCTGATCGGAGTGAGAGGTTTTGGGCTCAAACAATAAATAGAATCGGAATTCCTCCTGAACAAAAGTTTCAAAAAGAGAATTTGATTCGGCGGGATTTGAGAAGAGGGTTGTTCAAACGGTCGGTTCGGTTGAAATCGAATTAAAATAATTAAATTAAATTTTTCTTCAGTTTTCAAAAATAAAACAGAACCGAACAGAATTGATTAAACTTATAAACTAATTAAGAACCGAACTGAACAGACCGAAATAAATTTCAGTTTGTTCAGTTCAAACCGAAGTAAACCTATTAGTTGTTGTTATTAATGAAAATTATACATGTTCATACACAAGTTGCTCAATTACATACAAAACAAGTAGATATTCTAAAATATTTAAACTAAAATAAAAGAAAGGAAGCTATAATTGAACTAAACAAAATATAAACCATACTTGAATCAATATAATTCAGTCAGTTCGGTTTAGTCGGTTTTGAAAAGACTAAACCGAACTGATCCATTTAAACCGAAATAATTCAAAAATTCAACCGAACCGATCTATTTAAATCGAAAAACCGAACAAACCGAACCGTTTGAACACTCCTATTTGAGATGGCATATTTCCTCCAATGAAATTACCGAAAAGTTTGGTTTCGTTTTAAGGACCCTACTGTATTAGGTTTATGGAAATCAATTCTTCGGGTTAAATATAGTTCTCCTGGGTTAGACATTTCTCGATGTTCTTCATTCTGGTCAGGAAATATGGCTATTACATTTATTGTTGACTTAGGCATTATATTAATAGAATAGTTGGTAATAGTCATGATACTAGTTTTTGAATGGAGAGGTGGTTTGCGAATGTGTATTGTATTGTTCTTACCCTAACTTGTTTAGAATTGCTTCTAATCCAAAAATTATCGTGGCTGATGCTATTGAACAATCTTCTTTATCTCTTGTGTTTAATAGACAATTGACCGGTATTATGTTAACGGAATGACACCAGCTTCAATCTAGTATTTCTTAAGCTATTGTTTTTACTAACATGTATACCCCTGATTCCATTACTTGGAGATGGACCCAATCAGGACATTTTTCTGTGCATTCCTTGTATATGTGGTTAGATTATGGGGGCATTAAGAACACTGTTTATTCTACTTTATGGAAAACTAAGATCCCTCTAAGATTAAGGTATTTATGTGGTTAGTCAAGGACCTGGCTAAGAGGGGATGACATGGGTCTCTTAACTATCCTTTCTGTAATTTTGTTGAGACAACAAATCATTTATTTGTTACGTGTCCAATAATTTACTCTATCTGGTCATGGATTGCACAGTTTAACAATTTCACCTTTAACTGCGATATTGTTTTAGACTTGTTGCTTTTTGATGCATGGATACCACTTAAAGATTGTAGGTTAATTGAATTAATTAGATCAGCAACCATTTGGGTAATTTGGTATGCTCGTAATAAAGTATGCTTTAACGATGCTCCTGTACCTACCATTAAATCTCTTGGGTCTCATATTATTGCTCTCACTTCTTATTGGTGTAAAGCTAATTTAGATAATTTTTATTTTAAATTAACTTTAATTTTGTCCATGGATGTCACAAATTTATCTCAGGCAAGCAATATTATAATCCTATCAGAGACAAATACATCGGAGGAGGGCAACAACAATTGGGATTCAGAGGAAGATCCAATTCTTGGTTTAGAGAGGGGTCAGACCTTTCTGACTTCTTCCGAGATAGAGCATAACACAATGCAATTGATGCTGCCTACTTTGCTTCATACTAGCTCCATTAATAATTCCTCTGCAGCTCCTTAGTTACTCTTAATGTGATACTTTTGTACTTCCTGTTTTGTATGATATATACCTAGCAGACTTTAGCTCTCGTGCTCTTATGCTTAGTTGGATTAGTTGCTTTAGTTACCCCCTAGTTTGCTTCACATCTAGAGGGATTTTTTTGTTATTTGCTGATCGGTACTTGTCTTAGACACATTTTGTAAAAACATATCCGTTTCTAATGAAACATGTGGTATTATACCACTTTTATAAAAAAAAATTACCGAAGAGTTGAGGACAACTTGGATTCAACTTGCGAACTCATGAGCCGAGTTGAGTCTGAGTTGTTAATCTAGTTCCGAGTCAGAAACTCCAATTTAGAATCAACTCGCGAGCAACTCGAGTCGAAGCGAGTTGACTCGTGACTCATAATATGGTACATAGTGAGACCATCTTTTAATTCTAACAAAAAAAAATATTACATAGTTTATCAAAATAAAACACAATTAAAAACTGTACATAATGAGACAATGACCAATACGTAATTAAAAATTACAAAAATATCAAAATAATACATAATTAAAAATTACCAAATAGATAAAGTCTAACAAAACAATACAAAATCTAATAAATTAGCAAACAAAAGAAATAGTGCATAATTTATCAAATTACCAAATATTATGAGAACAGGTATAAGGTTTGGGGACACAAAAATTAGAAATATATAGATTAGGGTTTGGTGTGAGTCCAACCGAGTTGATTCCGAACCGAGTTGGGGGTAACTTGGATTCGACTCATAAATCAACCGAGTCAGTTTCAACTCGAGTTATTAGCGAGTTGAATCCGAAGTGATTCCGAACTGAGTTTCGAGTCATGAGCTTTTTGTGCACCCCTAAATCCGACCGATGAACCGCTAGGTCCACTACCAGTGTAACTTGCACACGGAGTTCAACACGAACAAATTCACATATAATTACAACTTCCTTACCATGAATAGGCGAAGGCTTTAATAATTGATCCAACCGGGCCTAAAGAACCCGATGAGGCCAAGTTCAGAGCACGCGTCTCGAAATCCATCGTCTTCCCACTCCGCACTCTCTCTCGATCGTGATCAGTTATAACCGTGCTATTATATGAAACCGATAATGGCTTAAGCACCAGCGATCGGTGCTGGAAAAAGCACCTAATTGCGCTTGATTGGGTCTTTGGTCGGTGGGATTGAGAGTTCTTTGAGAATTTGATATCCAGAGCTCTTTGGTAATTTTAAAATGCCTTTTTATTTAGTTTCTTTTCAAATTTGATCCAGATAACCACTTAATTTTGATGGCCACATATCTTGTAAGCGAAAAATCTGTTCATCGTCTTCCCTTTTCTTTTCTTTTGTGGAAATTTGGGGACGATATGCCTCCCAAAAATATGTTTTGATAAATTTAAGAATGTTAGTGTTTACAAAACATTAATCTTTGTTCCTTTTGCTTCGGTTATCTGCATCTGCAGACTGGTTGTAAATATTTGGAGCGACATTTCAGACAAAAGATGAAAAGAGGGGATGTTCCATGATTTTCTATTTTTATGATTTGTACTTATTCTACTCTTATACTTTTTCTAACTTACGATAATTATTTGTTTCAGAACACA